>MU160018.1:74441-94768 GCA_015888305.1 Antheraea pernyi
AGGTGGACAGTTTTATATGGGACATTGGTTTGATAGCCACGGATAGAGTTGGATCCTTGATGAGAGTATTATTATATTCGGTGATTAAAGTAAGATCGGTGCCCCGAACTCGCTGCTCGGTCTTAACTGTTAATTTTTACAACGATATCATTGTATAGTGTAAAACTATTGTTGAATCTAAATTAAAGTAATGAGAATATTGTGTTTTGTGCTCGCATTTTACCCGAATGACGCCCACTAAACCCGTAACCACTAATGACGATGCCAACGGGAATAACGTTTTCCCTGACATATATATACATACATATTAATTGGAATTTAATAAGAAATAAGACATTAAAGAATACATCGAAAGGAGCTTTGCACGATCCAAAAATATAGAAATGGCTATCATGCACACAAATGTTACTTTGTAATTATGTAATGAAGAATTCAAGAAATACACATTTGATAAGGACTATAATTTATTTTACAAGAACCCAGAAAGGTATTGTTGTCGAACTGTTTTTTTTTTATATCATAATAGGCAAACGGACAGGTGGGTCACCTGATGTTAAGTGATCACTACCGTCCATAGAATCTTGCAACACGAGGGGAGTCGCAAGCATGTTTCCAACCTGTGTTTATGTGGGTGATGGAGTGAGGGTACGGGGAAGGGAGGTGGGTATCCGGCGCTTTCACTGACCGAACGAAACGGAACAATGCAAGCACGGTTACTTCACGTTGGTGTTCTGTGAGAGGGTGGTAGAACCCCGGTCGAGCCGAGCCATTCATGCTGAAACCAATAATATCTTCAGCGTAGTTCTACCACCTACAAAATGATAGATAGATAGATAATAAGTAATCCTAGGTTATTAAAATATTTTATTGAGTTCAAACAGTTTTATTTAATTTATATTGCATTCATATTTTCATATAAATTTATTTCAGTTGTAATCATCGTACTTTAATTTATGACTAGAGATATTGTGTAACGTAAAAAAGATTCATAAATTTAAACAAGCACATCAATACAGAAGCCTGGTTTAATTGTTTGTATCTTTCAACACAGGAAAAAGGGTATCCATTGTTTGAAATTTTATTTACTTTTTCTGCTTTGAGAAAAAGAGATGTTGATTTTTTGTATTGTTATTTGAGTTATATTATACTTTTTGTGTTCTAAAACAAGCGTAGATAGCATGAATTTCAAAGTCTTGTTTCTACGCTTAAGTCCTAAGCAAGCTTAAGCATATTTTATACGTCATTATGCAAGGATATTAAAGAGTCTTTGAAGTCGGAAGTGCTTGTATTAACATATGTAATTTATAAGCAACAAGTATAAAATTTTAAGCCTAAATAACATAATAGTGTATACGATGCGGGGTGGTAGGGTTTTACAGACTGACTGGGTCGTAACCACCATGTATACGGCGAAAAAGCCCGTAATAGTGATTCGCTTCTGCGGGTCACGTTTGGGATCAGCCATGACAGCGGCGGCAAGCGATGGATAGTGTGTCACTCGGTGGTCGCCATTGTTTTTGGACTGTACTGTGCTTACCATCAGGCATGGTGCCGTCACATTGCCGTGCTACTATAAAAAAACGAATTTATATCGAGAATTCTTCCTACACGATTATTAACACGTCTGGTTTTAGAATAATTATTATTTTGTTTAAGCGAGAAAGTAAAATTATATTTACTTTATGTTAATTTACATTTTGAGTACACATGTAAAAGAGAATTTACCAATTTGGTGCATTAAAAATTGATTATCTCTAAATAATAACGTCATAATTTGTAAATCGTGTATGTTTAATTTACGTACTATAATCATTTATTCCTCTTTCAAATTCAATTAACTATGCATTGTTCTAGTATCGAAATTATTTAAGCACTTATTGTTAGATAAACTTATATCACTAACAAATTCAGAATAATTGCCCAGCTTAATTTTATACGCTTTTTACGGAAGGTTTTAATATCTGCGTGAGGGAAGGGTGTGACAAAAAATGTCAGGAACAAATTTATTTTAATACTAGACACCGTCTAGATAAGTTATGCGGATTCAAGAGATACATTCGACACTATCAACAATTTATATTACTACAGATAAGTTTCGCGTTAAGCAACGTAACGTAAAAGTAACGTTGCCAATTTACATTATTTCATTGTTCTTACAGGATTTATACATCACTTTGCTATGATATCGAAGGAAGCAATAGGACTTTGTACATATCAATAGCTAGATGACTACAATTCGCTTTGTTAGGCATTCAAAAAACTGCAAACGGTTAATCGAATTCAAAGAGTAAGTAGTTTAGAACCACCTACGAAAATTTCCGTATCCAATGGTCATAATCCCATGCTGATATATTCAATAGTTTTATTATATTACTTTTTATAGGATATAGCATGGTGACGTACTGTACTCTACGTAATGGTAAACATAATGTAGCTCAGAACCAAGGTTACATCCGTTAGCTCTCCATTCCATGGACAGTCGTTTCTGTCATGTTGGCCTATAGGTCTCTCAGCAGGTCAATATACACTGGCTGGTCTCTAAACTTGCCAAACTAAAAGATATTCATTGTAACGAGTAACTTGTATGGTTGTAACGATCCAGACGGGTACAGGCAATTTACCATCCAAATTGATTACCGTATATACACCGGCTATTCCCAGTATACGGTCCTTCATTACCTCTGGTGTATATCTACTATTAATTGCTAAAAATATGGTGATTACAATGAATCTTATACGCAGCTCAACAAAATGACTGTATAATACTTGTGCAGTACTGTCTAAAAACAACATATACAGGATGTAAATGATCAATCTCATGGGCGGTTATCGCAATTTATAACCAACTGACAGTCTGGTAAAAGATCTCTTCATTCTTCGTTTGAAGTAACATTTGTTTTTTCACTGAGATTGGTTTATGGATTTACCACAGTATTAAGTAATAATGCACCCAATGATGCTAACACGTTATGCCTCTTGGCTCTCAAGTACACGCTGAAATACACCTAGAGACGTTGGCGATAGATTCTCAATTTGAGGGTGGCAACCACTGACGCAGCAATTAAAAACCGAATGGCTAGTGAGTTGGCTAATGAGTTTTCGATGAAGGAAAATATCTCGAAGAAGCCATAGCTTAATGGTTGGGTTGTTTCTAAGCGTGCCTAACTAACTACCACACACAAGTTGAGAATCTGTCGCCGAACATCTACCGGTGTGTTCTGACAGTAGTACATGAGAGCCAGTACCCATCTAAATTTAACTTGTTCACCGTCTTAGATCATGTCATTTAACATCACATGATATCGTGGTCAAACGTTAAAACCTATACCGTGTTACTACAAAAAAATTAAACACGTATTGAATACTTGCTATAAAAAAGTTAGGATAATTACGTATTAAATGCACCGCGCTTGCCGACGGCTGCTGTGGCAAGATCGTGTTATTCTAAGTCTAACCTTACCTTTTTTTTATTATTAACGTGGGGAAATCCGTAACGGATACGCCACCCTCCCGGGGGGAGAGTGGGTTATGTCCGAGTCGCACAGACTAAAACCCCACGGTGTACCCTCTACTGACATATTCGAGTGACACAGGCTCGTGCTAGCTAGCAACACATGTCACCCTGGCAGCTGGCCCGGACCGGCCCTCGCGCTAGTGAGAGACAGCCTGGCACACGTAGACTGTCTTCCAGACGGCCGAACCAGTGCAATGGAGATATCGGTGAAAGTTCAGAAATACTGTAGAATTTGAACTCATGTCGCTCGGTGCGTTGTCAAAACAAACCACCTTTGAGCTTTATCGCTTCAACCATGGATAACAGAAAGTCAGAGAGCCTTAGCATTCTACAATTTATAATATTATTATAATATATTTTTAAAAATATAACGAAAGAAGTACATATAAAAAAACTTTGTAAAGATTAAACTAATAACACATGTTATGTTTTAGTAAACACGACTGTTACATTGTTCATTTACTCCGAAATGTGGTCGGAATAATTAATTACGCGATTATAATATTTCAAAGTTGGTGCTATCGAGTATGTTGGTAGCGAGTTAGGGAAATGAAGTTAAATCGTTAACGTAATCGGTCGGAGTTGGTGGAATTGTTTTCATTAATATGCCTATTTGTCTTCGTCTCTAGGTAAATCTTATGTTTCACGGTATTTATACTAAGCACGAATATTGGAGAGATTCCAAGGACGTTAACACAAACTCTTGTTTACCAATATGTAATCCTAATGCGTTTAATTATTAGTACGCACTGCTTTCTTTCGGAATGGGTATGTAGATTAATTAAATATCTATATTTCAATTCAATTCAACATTTTACATTGCTATGTTAAATTAATGACTTAAAATATTATTGAAAATTATTGGTTTTTCCATTAGGGAACATCTTAGGGCGCATCGAACTGCTGCCGTATGGTCGATACACCGATTTATGATCGAGTGTCGTACGCCAGCAGTACGACCTCAAACGTCTAATTCGGAGTGCGATGTTGTTGCTGGCCGACTGTATTTTACTGATGTCCACCAATACTTACATTCGGTCGAGCCATGGATTTAGATGAGGAAAGGTTATTGTTGGTTATGGTATTATTAAAAAAAAATGATTACAGAAACAAATTATTACCTGGCAAATTATTTTCATTCGTATTTGCATTTTTAAAATTTGTATTATTTTTTTTACATATATTTTCCCGTCTTTTATTTTGTATAAAAATTAAAACGATCATCATATTTTGAGTTTCACACAGCGGGCCAGACCTGCATTTCGTCCATATTTTTTTCTATTTTAGTGTAATCCATAGTAAGAAAGTAGGCAAAGTTATTTATTTTACAACATGCAAAACTCGATGTACCTTCCTCACTAGCAAATCAAAAATGAGGTACATCACGTTTGCGGTGTTACTGACCTGCCAATGGACGTGCGCCGGACTGCTGTCGCCCGTTCTCGGTTCCACCGATTTTGTATGAAAAACATAACCGGCCGTGTGCAGTGGGCTAACCGCCCTGTTATCGCGCGGCAGCAGTCCGATACCAACCGCTTAAATCGAAAGCGCCCTTAGGCATCATTTTATTTGTAAGCCCCTATTTAACATCATGAGAGAATGAATTAAAAAAATAGTGCTCACCTTCGTTATATAAGGAATTTCAATGCAAAATTTGATGCTTTTGGATCGACAGGTTTAATTATGTCTTGTACACTAGGAAGTATAAGAACTCTGTTAAGAAGGTAACAATAAAATAATATTCATGTAAAAACAAAATGTAGCTAGGATAGAGCAGTAAACAGTATATAATAAAGATTAAGACAAAGTTGAGTGGTAACGACAAGTAGAAAAGTGGGAACATTAATCTGATCCTCGCAACAAATAGCTCTCGAATGCGGTGGACGAGGGTAATGCACCGTGTGAGGAGTTGTTGGAGCAGAAACTGAGCGGCTGCGACTACTTCGTTCCACTTGTTACTAAAAGAATCGGTCTTACTTTATATAAAAGTTTTAAAATGTAATAATTAAGTCTTGTATCATCAATCTTATACTATACATAGCTAGTTATTTCTGGTACCTTTGACTTCAACTTTTTTACTATCCTATCAGAAATCGTAATTATTATCTTGAAGATATATTTTATATACAGAGGAAAAAAAATTCAAAGCATCAATATACTTTGAATACAAAAATTCTTTATAAACAGTTTCTTAACTTTATATCAAAAGGAGATATCGTGATATTTTTGTAAATAGGGATAAAGTGTCAACGAAGTATAAGTTTTTTTTATCGAAATCAATTCGGTAGTCTTTGCTTAATGCGCACATAACGGCAGAACTCTATTTTCATTTCATTTTAGTTATATGTAGTATTTTAATATACTAATTGTGTCACATAGAAAATCATTTGCGTTACATTTTTTCGTCGCTTGACCAATGCTACCCCGTGCGGCATCATACGGCTAGCCCGTCCCATAAATTGTTGTAGCTTAACGTACTTTCTAATTTACATTTTTTTATAATAATTGCTCCGCTCTCAAGGCTTCTAGAATTACATTAGATAGCGTATTATGACCTTTAATAAAAAGGTTTTGAAATGTAAAGACAATTTTGGAATTCTGGCTGGTAGTTCCAAAGATCACTAGCATATTATAAAATTAAAAGTGCTGTATGTCACGTTTTACATACCCGTATTATAGCTTACATTTTGATATTACTTGTAAAATAACTTCATAGTATTTTAAAATGTTATTTACTCAATCATGATTTTAGATCCATCATCACTGAAACTATATTCTGAAGAATATTTTATAAAATAATCTATATATGTAGGTGCAAAGTGGCATAGAACAAACATGGAGAGCGGCCGACTTATCTAAATCATACCACTATACGCCAACACCGAAGTTTGTTCGATACATATGTATGTGTTTACCAACTGCACATATATACTTAACACATTACATTAATTATACACTTGAAGTTAAACGATGCTCAAGTTCAACTTGTTTATAATTCAAGTTAACAAACACGTTAAAATCTTCAAAAACTTTAGAATACGTAGAGGTCAAAACCCAAAAATATGTACTGAATAAAATTTCGCTTTCTCTTCTCTACTTCTCAAATTAAAGTTGATAAAGATCTTGTATTCTTATTTTGCTGCTACGAATAACAGCACCCGGGGAGGTAAAATAAATCTGTAAAATGCTAGAATACTACCTTACTACATTTCCAAGGTCTATAGGTATCAGCACTTATCAGTAAATAGAAGCGGGTAATCATTCGTCGACACCTTATCGTCAGCTAGTTAAGTGTTTCGCTGATTGCTGGATTGAGTTATAAATCTCGAGCGGCACGCGATCCATCCCTTTTCATAAAACAAAAGGTTACTAGATGAGTCAAATTTTTATTCTGTAAGTAATTATTTACCCTTTGATTATATTATATACGTCCAGATAGTATGCACCTTGAGATAGATGATATTGATGGGGGAAAACTGTATAGTAACCAAGTGTGCGTAAAGGCATTCTTGTACATTTGCAAAAACGATATTTGTGTGCTGCTTAGGTATACAATTTTTTTTTCAATAGTAGCACGGCAAAATGACTGCACTGTGCGTGATGGTAAGCACAGTACAATCCAAAAACAATGGCGACTACCGAGTGACACACTATCCATCGCCGGTCGCAGCTGTCATGCCAGCATGCGAAAGGCTGGATTTCGCCATTTCCTCGTTCGTTATTCAGCAGGGTGCACCACGTGCAGGTGAGGTTGGCTTGGGTGTCTCAAGTCTTAGATGTTATTCGACACCCCTTACACCCCTAAAGTAAGTTACAAAACTATCACTCAATTGAGGGAATGTGAGCACATAGAATGATTATGTCAGTATGGTGATAGGATTTTATATTGCTTAAAATGCAAAAAATATGAAGAATAGAGTTGGTGGCAAGAACAATCGGTGTTTTTAATATAAATGAAATATTTTCAAGAACTATCGAGAAAGCATAATAATACATTAAATAATCAAAACGTTTCCTATACATTTTCATTATGCTCTCTTCTAATGAACATTTAACTTAATTATTGATATCTACCAAATCAGTGTAATATGACTTCAATCTTTGAATTCAATTGTGGTCAATACAGGTCGATCTGCAACTTATTTTAATTAATTATATTTTTATACTATCTGTGACCGCGACTCCGTCCGCATGGATACGAATATAAATAAATAATGACTAATAAAATCATTTGAATGTGTTAAGTCCATTTACTTATCTATTTTCCTCTCATACTTAAGTCGCATCGTCATTAAAATTACAATAACTTTTGATAGAGTGAACCGATTTTAATGCAATTAAAACTAAATATTACTCGAAGATATGTTTTATGATTTTTTTGGTGAGGTTTATCGTGAACACAGTAATTTAGCAGTAAAGCGTGTTCAAACAGACAGACATTTCTAAAAATGAATGAAACGTCTTTTATTACTTATTCGAAGACATCCGCAACGATTTTTTCACAAAAATCAAAAAAATACAGATACGTTAGATTTATATTGTTATTAAATTTATAAAAGATTTTACAGTTACATACCAACAGTGCCAACCGACGTCTGGTTTAACCGTCAGCCAAGAACGCGTCGTTTAATTCTTTTCATTTATTTGTTTTTCTAATATATCGCTCTTTCTATTACTAGTTTTAGATTTAACTTTCTAAAGTACACCATGCGCAAATAAAATCAAACGTTTCTTGTTGCAGTGAGACGTGGTAGCGGGCAATTCATTTTTGATTTTTTATTGTAGCACGACAAAATGACTGCACTGTGCCTAATGGTAAGCACAGTACAAGCCAAAAACAATGGCGACCACCGAGTGGCACACTATCCATCGCCGATCGCCGCTATCATGCCGGCCTGCGAAAAGCTGGATATGTACAGGCTGATCCCGAAACACGACCCGCAGAAGCGGATCACTATGACGGACTTTTTCGCCATAAACATGGTGGTTGCGACCCAGTCAGGCTGTGAAACCCTACCACCCCGCAGAACTCCTAGGCGGAAGTGCAAAGTATCATCCACTATCATATTTAATTATGGATTTCTACAAAGTAGCGCCTTCTTTAGATACTTTAGATTTGAGTTATTATTAATATCTATCGTCACGGTTTTGCTTATGCTATACCAACAACAATTTTGCCTTTTAAAAAACTACTTTTATGTATAAATTACATAGCTCAGCTTCGTTGGGATATATGTTGAAATATATGTACACACAAACGGACATTTAAAAAACTATTTGAACCATTATATACAATTTTTTTATCTTATAATCGTTGAACGCCGGCTCCACACATGAAAAAGCATGATTCATTGTCACGTTCCGCCGAAGCGTTCGGTGCAAGCGAGAACGCGGAACAAGCGATAGAGAGTCGCGTTCGGCTTGTGACGCATCTATCTCTCTTCCACTCCATCGACCGGCGCCTCCGAGTCGTTATCACGTAACGACTTTACAGATAACCAATTTTTGTATGTGGTACTGAAGTTATTCAATCAAACTTTTCTAGAAGGTTTCTCGATCTACGGACTAGGCAATTCATCGCTCTTACATATATACTAACAATCAAGCTCGTTTAGTGATAGGGTTATATTTTTCTAACATGATATACAGAATACACGCGTTTCTATAATGCCAAGTTAGAAATAGGTTAAGTTTCCGTCAAAGATGTTTCTATTTTATAATAGCTTTACGGAGAACTTTCAGTCGAGTGAGCGTAAATGAGAATAATCAAATCTAAACGGGAAGAGTAGGGCAAATGAACTTGTGAGAACAACTAGAAACATATTATCAAACAAACCAAAACCGATGTAAATAATTTACCTAACTAAACTACCTATATATTATCTTTATAATATCTATAAGGATAACCTAGATATTTTCTTTTTTTCATATTTATCTTCTTCTTCTCCTTATCCAATATAAGTAGGGTCGGTACAACATGTTTGTCATGTTGTGGTATATGATTTGGCTAAATTTTTACGATCGGCCGCCTGCCTGACACCTTGCCTGAATCCTTGGGATTATTTTGTTGTACCACTGTATTTATGATTATTATTATATAGTTACGAAGTTTGATGGGCTCTTTTAGCCTTACAATTTTTCGTTCATATTTTTTTTCTTATTTAAATTTATATTTTATCTTTTTTTCATTTTTATATTATTCATAAATGTAATACTGTGATCGACTAAAACTAAGAACATAATTAATTCTAACAACTATTAATCTGATGTCTGATAGTATATGTTTATGATGCCTACTCAAGTATATTATGTTTCTTTTTTGATCTATTTTAGATAATAAAAATCAATTGCTGAATGTAAAGGTATCCACTTCAGAACGGCTGCACCTATTTGGGTAATCCTTTTCGATGTCTAACATCTTTCATCTCGGCTGCTGGATATTTTTTGTAGAAGTGATTTTGGAAAAGGGATGGAAATGTGTTACAGGAAATCGGGATAGCGCGCACTATTTGATTTAATCGCACGCGAGCGCACTCATCTACAACTTTATACAGTGTTGTGTATAAAATCTGAGATTATATTTATATGTGTAAACTATATTAATAATTATCTTAACTGTTAAGCGTATGACAAGGTTCATCATTCTTTTAAAAAATGCGAGTAAGTAATATGGAATTATCCGAATAAATATTTTAGTGCGTATTTTTTTCATACATTTTGGTGAATTCATATCGCTGTCAATATAATATTCTTCATTGTGATTTAAAAAGTTTCCTAGAATTGAAAGATATAATTATTCGATAAAATATATTTCCTGTCATACCCGATTAATTTTTTTTCAGGATTTCAGTTATTATTGCGTATTTACGGCGACTAGAATTAAACTTGTGCGAGAAAAGGCGCGCTTTAATATAGGATTACATATATATTCATGCTTAGAATATACTCGAACGATAGTACGAGGAATAAATTGACATCACATATATTTAATCTCAATTACATAGTAGGACAACATGTCAGATGTTAGATATCATATGCGACTACTGTAAGGCTCGCTCGAATTATTTGTTATGTTATGTTGTAATTGTCAGCACCTTTTATATGAAAGAAAATGTCTGAGTAATCGTACGGAATAGTGATAACTTTGGATTAATAAAACTCCATATAAAAAGGTTTTTTTTTCGAAATGGCTATGCTATTGACCTAGTAAAGTCTTAACAGCTTCACCAGACTACTAAGGCGAGCGCTTAAGGCACTCAGCCGATTTTATTTGGTAACTAGCTTAAGGGTGCGCTGCACACCTCGGCTTGGGCTGTTGCCTGATACATACAATTCGCGACCTATCTGAGTTAACCTAAGCTAAACTAACTATTCATACATATATGAGTCGTAGAAACCTATATGTGTACCAGGCATACATACCTCAACAACTCTTATATATATTTCGTATCGGATAATTTTCTAAACTATTTCAGTTTGATAAGGGAAAAAATAAAACCCTTCCACTTGCATGTGTAAGCGTGTATGCGTGCACATGTGTGGAGGTGATATATGTTATGTTGTCGCAGTGATGTAAGATTTTGCGTCACTGTATCGCGCGAACAGCGCACTCAAGGGCTCCACGCCGAGGGAACGGACCTAGGCTTGAGCCGCTGCCGAGGGAGGCCTAATCTGGTGTACAGGAGCGAAGTTGACCCCCAGATCACGGCGGCGTGATCTATGGTTACGCGGGCGTGAACGTGAACACGCTGTGTTTGGAGAGACAGGCCGGTACAGATTAAAAAAAAAGAAGGTAATGAATTAATGAGATAGAAGAGAGTAATATTAATAATTAATCTTCAAAAATATTCATAGTTTGACGTTCAGTTGTTTTATTTATGCAGACTCTTGGTCTGTACCTTTTTTATGGTGTTGTTAATTTTATTAGTCTCGTTAAATATCAACAAGTAAAGGAAAGGTTTGGTTTCATTTAATTCATTAGTACACCCGTGTGAAGCCAGGGCAGGTAGTTCGTAAATAAGTAGAAATAAATTAATTCACATTTTTTTTTAAATTGTAGCTCGGCAAAGTGACTGTACTGTGCCTGATGGTAAGCACAGTATAATCCAAAAACAATGGCGATCGCCGAGACACATACTATCCATCGCCGGTCGCCGCTGTCATGCCGGCCTGCGTAAGTATCGTCATAGGATGGAGGGAACACACTGGCCGGGAGATTGTTCCACAGCTTCACGGTACGGCAAAGATAAGATGTTGTGAACTTTTTTGCGAACATATAGACTATGTAAATGTATATATTCAAAATGAAACTAAATGTGGCCTTCAGTATCAATTATTATTTTTTGGTGTTAACACTTTTTAAATCAATTTTTACTTTATTCTAGAAATACATTTACAAACTATACGAATGAAATTTATTGAATGCAGTAAGAAATAACAATACATCACTGTACAATGGTAACGTATTTGCAGTGGTGGTAGCGTACGGACATTATTTTACCAATAGCCCCATTTTCCGGTAGCGGTTGTACGAAGTGGACACAGGGGAGCTTTCAATCTAGATTGGAAGCGAACTAGTAGTGCTATAATATTGTTTTAAAATATGCAATTTTGCGATTAATGTCTACGTCATGATTAATGGCTACATAAATTATATGATATATACGCTAGTCATTTATCTCTGTTGCAATTTTTTTCGAATACATAATACATTCTCAATACGAGACGTGCAATTAATACCCAAAATACGTTGATGATTTCAATTAACTTGGTGTCGAAATAACGTAAACCCTCCATTGCCTTTAGCAAGAGTACAAACTAACAAATAGGTGTAGTCTTCGTCAATCTCTTTGGCCGCTCTAAATATCGTCGTAGGTTTGGGTTTGGGTATAATGTCATCAAAAGTTTAAAGTTTAATGTCGGCAAAAAAAAAGTGTGTGTGTACCTATGTACACGTGTTAGAAGTTATACTTCTTTTTTTTATGGTGCTGGCTCCTCATAAGGGGCCCCTTCTGCGGCCTGAGTGGGTCAAGATAGTAGACCCCTCAGGGAGGGGCGGGTGTTAAATCCCCCCCGACGAACTATAGGAATCGCACGGCGTAGTACTTCTTTGGCGTAACAAGATAAAACTCTTTTCAAAAATATTATCTTTCGCCTTATACTACGTTTGTAGAAAAAACGACACTAACAATAGAAAAAAGGAATTTAATACATTGAAAGTTTTAATACAAAGAAATACAAACAACAAATACAGAGTAACAAAATGTTGACTATAGCTAACTTCTGGGTGTCAGTTTTTCGTGACGGTGTGTGCACGCATCGTAATAACTTCAGGGTGTTGGTTTTTCGTGATGGTCGTAAAAATTTACTGTCATCATTTTTGCCTAACGCGCCAAAAGAAGTATAACTTCAAAAAAAGTTAAGATATTATTAAGTTGTCTCGATAGTATACATGTAAAAAAATGTATACGTATACTTGTGTTCGGTACAACTATGTTCAGAGCGGTCAAAAAGTTTGGCGCGGACTACGGAAGCGATGATGTAGTTGAAGCGATTGATTGATTACTGGTATCATGTTCGAAAACCGCGTGTTCCGACGTAGGTTCCAATGCAGTGACAGGATTCCTTGAAAGAAAACGTTTTATTTTTATATCATAGGAGGCAAACGAACATGTGGGTCACTTGATGTTAAGTGATCACCACCGTCCATAGATACTTGCAATAGCAGAAGAGTCGCAAGTGCGTTTCCAGTCTGTGTTTGGGGAAGGGGGAGAGGTGGGTTATCCGGCGCTCTCACTGACCGAACGAAACGTAACAATGCAAGCACTGTTATTTCACGTCGGTTTTCTGTGAGAGGGTGGTACTGATCCATTCATACTGAAACCAGTTATAGCTTCAGCGTGGCTCTACCAAGATCTATCAAGATCTACGTCAAGATGGAGTCTATCAGTGTTTTTTAAAGCCCGCTTCAGTAACAAACGTCCTTAAGATATAAATCTGTGTTTAGGCAGCAGCGCTTGAGAACTAATCCTCATCTATGTTTAGTATGTTACCATCTTAAAACTTATAGCCATAGGTGAGATTCAAACGTCAAACATATGATACCATTTAAGAGTGGTAGAGCCACGCTGAAGCTATTATTGGTTTCAGCATGAATGGGTCGGCTCGTCAGGGGTAGTACCACCCTCTCATAGAAAACCGACGTGAAGTAACAGTGCTTGCCATTGTTGCGTTTCGTTCCGCCAGTGAGAGCGCCGGAGGACCACCTTAAAGTGACGTCTAATGTATTCACGTAGTTCTATTGTAAGTTCTGTCTATTGGTGTGTATTTTTTTTATATTTTTTGTCTACTAAATTTATATTTGTTTTGTTTTATCCTAAATTTGTGGTTACAGTAGTTATATCTCTTTAGTATGACCATCCGTAACGTGTTACGTGTGTCTGTGTTATTTGTTTGTTCGTCTCAAATTTTGTATTAACATTAACGTCCGTCTATCAACATATATAGGCTCCCATCGAATTTTTTTTTTTCGAACTGACTATGCTATTGACCTGGCAAGGTCTTTACAGCTTCACCGGACTACTAAGGCCGAGCGCTTAGGGCACTCAGCCGATTTTGGTTTTGGGTAACATACACAAGGGTGCACGCACACCTCGGCTTGGGCTGTTTCCTGGAAAAAGACACGTCTGTCCTAGCTAACTATTCTAAGCTATTCATACATATATACATTTGTGAACCATACAATCGAAATTGCATGATTCACAAATGAATACGTGTATATCGGATTGAAACGAACTTAAACTATTCGATTCAGTTCGATGGGGGAAAAAAAAAACAAAACCCTCCCACCATGTGTATATATGTGCACGTGTGTGAGAGAGATGATCTCATATGTCTGTTCAAGTGATGTAGGTGAGTCACTGTATCGCGAAAATAATATCAAGAGGGCTCCGCGCGGGGACGACCTAGGCTCGAGATATTATTGAGAACCGCGAAGTGTGCGGGAGCTAATAGGGATCGATTACAAAAGCGTGGGCGCAACACGCATTTTATAAGATTGAATTTAAATTTACTAACGGTGACGGCACCGAAGTCTAAAAATAGACATAACAAAAATTATTATTATTGTTTGACGGTTATTTTTAGGGGAAGATAGACGTAAATACGCGATTTACTCTATCTTATTTGAGTTATTTATTTTTTAACAGCTGCGCGCGCGAGCCGTTGTAGTGTAGCCGCGATGGCTGGAAATCTATGGATTGCCGTGACGGCACCTAGTAGCGGATTACGAGAGCACTCTTCGTACGCCGAGATCTCCGAGATCTCGTGGAAAATGAGTAGTTGACCTGCGTAGTCAATACTCGATAGGGAAAAGGAGTATGCGGGGTCATCCTGTGAAGGATTAGCCGCCGGAGGTTTGGGAGTGTGCTGGGACGCGGGTTTAGGAGCCCACGGGGCCTGAGGGGCCCGGTAGGGGCGGGGGGGCGCACTAGTCGCGGGTACGGACGCTGCCGGTGCACGAGACGTGCCCGGCAGGTTCGGGAAGGCCTCTCGAGACATGAGAGGCGGAGGTCGAGGACGGGCGGGGGCAGCGGCCGTCTTAGACGGCGACGCCTGCCTGGGGTATCGAGGGCGCTTTGTGCGCGGGGCGCGGGGACATCCGCGATAATTCGCGGTATGGCCCACGCCGCGGCACAGAACACAGCTCGGAGGGTCGGAGGCGTCTTTCGTGCGAGAACACTCCCTAGTGGAGTGGTCGCCGAGGCACTTAACGCACCTGGGTTTCAGGCGACAGTTTCGTGCGGAGTGTCCGTACACCTGGCAGTTGTGACACTGCGAGGGCACAGACGTTTTGCGCGGCGGCTCGACTATGACGCCGGAGAGGCCGCAAAGGGATGTAAGATTAAAAATCGCTTTCCCCTGAGGGGTGCGATCGAGGACAACGAGAACCATATCATATGGAGCCCTGGTGCGCGGAGAGCGCATACGATGAACCTCGCGAACAGGAATCTTCTGTTCCTTGAGGTCGTCTGAAATGTCGTCAGTCGGGAGTTCTGAGGGGACTCTACGGATCACAACCCGTAGTTTACGCTCCTCTTCGAGAGAGTGCGTGAAATAGCCCCACTGGTTGTCCCGAAGGAAACGAGTGAGGTTGCGATGGGCGGTGGACGTGGCTACCTTCACCTGAATACCTACAGCGGTATTCACGGCGGAGGTGTAAGGGATACCTGCCGTTTCCAGCAGGCTAGAAATCTCAACCCAAGACGCTTTGTCTTGGATCGTAACGGGGGGCGGTGGGCGGGGCTTCTTGCCCGAAACTGCGGAACCCGCAGCCACGGGCGAGTCGGGTCTAGAGGGCGCTGGTGTCGCCTTTGGCACTTTCGCGCCATCGACGTTTGCGATCTTTTTAGAGGGCAATTTGTCCTCCGGATCGGAAGAGGAGTTCGAGCGCTTCTTGCGCGGTTTGCGGTGCGTGACGGTGGTGAAGCCATCGTCCGCAGCAGGGGCTTGCTCAGCCTGAGGGGCTTGCTCGGCAGGGGGATCCTGCTGAGCAGGAGGGTCTTGCTCCATGTCGGAGCCGGAGTCGGAGTCGGAGTCATCGCTATCGCGATCGGCTGGGATTGGGAAGTTGTTGGAAGCCTCGATCTTGGCATAGATCGAGGGAGCGGGCTTCGAGGAATGAGGGAGCTCGGTGCGACGCTTTGCAGCGTACGCATCGTAATCGTCTACGAGACGAGGACAGATAGCGGCTATGAAGCCGCGGAGGCTAATGAGCTCAGTCTCTAAGAGACTGATCTCTTGTTCAGCGGCCATACCGGGGCCTGAGGAGGGGAGTGGGGCGGGGGAAGACATGTGAAACCTCCCTGCCAGAGGGGCAGGGGGGCGCGCCTTAATGAATTTAACGGACTATCCCGAGTCCGGATCAAAGGGAGCTGTTTAAAACTAAACAAAATAGGAAAACAACGCAAATAAGTACCTGAGCGAGACAGGGGAAAAATAACATAAGACTACTTAAATAAACAAACAATAAAAAGAAAATAAATTTAAAAATAAATCACTGAAGAATTAAAGAAATACGTAAATAAATAGATAAACAAAAGAGTAAATAAATAAATATACCAAGAAATAGATAAAGCAATAAATAAATACAAGGAAAGGTCTCACTCAGTTCCAAGAAAAAGAACGCAGGTGCAGCGCACCTGTGAAGCGCAGGTGTGCCGGATCGAAACAAACAATAACTGACGTCACTAAATCACGAGTATTAAAATCGAACTTAGCGCGCGCAGCCAAACGGACAACCGCTCAAGTCGACGGTTCGATCGGAACTCCCTCGCTCCCATCGAAAATCAGCGCTGCAGTACTAGTTACAGTATTGCAGATTTTTGCTGAATGGGTTCGCCAATTGTTGGACATGTATTTTTCATTTTTAAAATGTTTTTTTTTCTGTCTAATTTAATTTAATTGTATGGTTGTTCCAACAATAAACTATTTATTTCTTTCTTTCTTTCTAACCGAAACGATACAAAATAGCTAGATGGCGAACAATCAGCGACCGCGGTGCATTTACTATGAGACCTTTTTAAAGCCAGGGTTCAATACGTATTTAACTTTTTTGTAATAACACGGATAAAGTATAAAAACTACTCAAATAACTAAAACATATTGGAAGGCCCTCGTGAACCGAATTCATAAAAGATATTTTGGAATATATACCAACAGAAATATAATTCTCATACAAGGCACACTTATTGCGATTCAGACTCACAATACACCCGAAAGTTTTCTCAAATAAAATAGGATTTAACCCTGCTTTGGCGGATAAAATGTTGTTGCTAAAAGGTAGATATGTACCTACCGTTACTTTCTGCTTCCGTTCACGCGCCGCTGGAAATATTACGCCGAGGTGTAAACGAGCCAGGTAAGGCAGTTATTGCCATCGTTAAGTTAAAATTTTCTCTCTTTGAATAGTACCGTGAATGTGGGCATAAACACGGGCATTTATGGTATTCGCAAGCCAATATTTGGTGTAAGTACAACAAAAATATTGTAAACCCAGCCTGGCCGTGGAAAATTAGGTTGGTTTTGTTTGCGAATACATATTGTTCTACTAACGATTTCTCTAGTGATTATTGGAAACTACTATTTTTTTAAGTAGTGTGTGTACTTATATACACGCATTAGAAATTATACTCCTTTGGCGTAACAAGATAAATGTCTTTTCAAAATTTTTATCTTTCGCCTTATTCTACGTTTGTAGAAAAAACGACACTAACAATAGAAAAAAGGTATTTAATACATTGAAAGTTGTATTAGACAAAGAAATACAAACAACTAATACAAAGAAACAAAATGTTGACTATAACTAACTTCAGGGTGTCGGTTTTTCGTGACGGTGTGCACGCGCATCGTAAAAATTTACTCTCATGACTTTTCCCTAACACGCTAAAAGAAGTATAACTTCAAAAGTTTTATAGGTTTTGGAGTTTGAAAACAATCTTATCTAATGATAAATGAAGTTGTGGCTTAATATGATAAAAATACTAAGCCTTAAGAAGGATTGGCTGTCATGTGCAGTTGCTGGAACACCAACAGCTGTTTCACGACAGATTTTGAACTTTAAGGTGGTAGCTAGCCAGACAGACTACCATTATGTTATTTTTTTATCGTAACTAGGCAAAGTGACTGTACTGTGCCTAATGGTGAGCACAGTATAATCCAAAAACAATGGTGACTACTGAGAGACACGCTATCCCTCACCACGGCGCTGTCATGCCGGCCTGCATAAATGTCTCTTCACGTTACGCTTGAAGGACGCCATGTTATAGGAAGGAGGGAACACACCAGCCGGGAGATTGTTCCACAGCTTCACGGTAAGACAGAGATAAGAAGTTGCGAACTTTTTGGTTATAGTTACATCATAATGTTTTCCTTTACCAAATACTCTGACTTAGTCGCAAGGATTCATACCTACATAATAATACATTAAAATATACGTAGAAAAGTCAATTACTCTAAACAGATTTCTTTACGTTTAAATAAAATTATAGCCTATGATCTAAGATGGCTAACACGCTAAGTATAGAAGGGAATTGGCTCTCATGTGCAGTTACCGGAACACACCTATAACTGCTTGGCAGGAGATATTCAACCTGAATGTGTCTGTAGCTAGTGGAGCATTTCACGTGAAGCGGACGATAAAAAGGTAAGGTTCTGAAATTAGATCATATTCAGCCTAAATGGACTTCGGTTTAGGATTTAGACTTGAACTAAAGAAAGTTAACCGATCCTATTAATACAGTACATTTCTGTATGTTGTAAGCTATTTAATAAGATAAGAGTGGAAAGGGTCTAACCTCATGTGCAAAGGAGAACTGAAAATGAACATTACTGTGAAGATAAAACGTTTCAGTACCATTTTCTCCTTCGGTTATTACCGATATTCTTTATTTTGTTCCTTTTCTGTTTAGTAGCTATTAACGAGCTATAGTGTCATCAATAAAAAAAATGAAATTGTTTTTTTTTTACCCTAACAGTCGACGTATCGAGGCTTTAATTTATAAATACATTAATCTGCAATATTTGTACACTCTGATAAAAAAACCCTAAATAATATAGAAACTTAAAGAATTATAGTCGAATTTGTCCACTGAATGATAACTAGTTTATATAATAAACTATAACTTTCAAGATAATCGTAAGTCTATAGGTACTAAGTATAGACTCCAACAGGTTACTTAAAGCTTCTTTACTAAATATAATGTAAGACTGTTGTTAAACAATCGTTCATAACCTACAAATTATAATTAGCTTCTAAAACTACCAAATAAACAATGTTTATTTATCATAGTAGATAGTACAAATAACAAATATACATAGAAATTACGACATGTTTTCCATTAAATATGCTCTCGATATTATTACTGTTAATCTCCGCGGTTGCTCTAGAAAAATGGAACAGTGCCATATCCTTGATCCGGATACCGTGACACACAGTTGGCACTGAGCAAGCTGTGTTATTTACTAAATACGTGAACTTATCATGTTGTAGAGAAGTAATATAACTGGAATATTGCTAGATTCTATCCAACGTGATGAAATGTTAACGTGTTAGATGTCAGTGCACAATTTTATTAAAATACTTGCTGTAGAGGAAAAGTGCGCGTGGGTCGTGCGCGGGTCTGGATACTGCTTCTTTAGTTCAGTTTATTATATTTACGACGAACCCTATTTACAAAAAAATAAAAGTAGCCTAACAATTACGGTCTGTCGGTACACTGTGGGGTTTTAGTTCGTGCGAGTCGGACATATCCTACCCTCCGCCCCGGGAAGGTGGCGTATCCATAAGGGATTTTTCCACGTGAATATAAAAAAAGGTTATTTCTTATAATATTAGTGATCTGACAGTGAAAGTGATAACATCAGTTCGACCATTTTGGAGTTTAGACGGAACAAACAAACAGACAGACAGGCAAAATGGTTAAATTGTTTTTTTTTTGTTATAAGTGCCGTATATACTTTCATATCTATTTAGTATAGAGATGACACTTTAGATTACAAACATAAACTTCAATTTTATGTATCTGTATTGATTTGATTCCATTTAAATTCTATAGTGCATTTCTTTTCACATATATATATACACTTTACACATATACTTGTAAACCAAAGTTACTGTTCTATAAGTTCATATTCAAAAGATCTTAGTATGGTATAACATGAAATATAATTTGGTATTTGGTCGTACGTACGTGAGCACGCTCAGGCGAACAACCTGCTCAAATTCATTCGAGCATCACGCTCCACTGAGCGGTTC
>MU160018.1:97454-114020 GCA_015888305.1 Antheraea pernyi
AGGGTTCCTATAGTAAGAGAAGTGCGGGTGAGAAGTTAAGTTGCCCTGCATTCCTGTCCATAAGATGTTGACGTATTGAACTACTTCGTACCTAACTACTACCTAACCTAACTACTTCGTTCACAATCGTCGAGAGTTCACTTACTTTTAATTTATAAAGAAAACCCAAATGAAACGATTACCAGGGTAATATAGTTATTATACAACAGTGTTTACCGTAATGTTAGGTTTAAGAAGTATTTAACAAATGATTAAACATCAAGAAGTTGAAATAATTAATTTTTTTTCTCCATGTATTAGGCCCATTCATACACGCTCCTATTTCTCTTGTTTAACATTTATAAAGTAAAATAATGGTATCGGCAATCTTAGCGCATGTAGTAAGGTGAAAACTCATGTGGTATTCGGGTACCGACCGCATCGGCTGATAGCTGATAAATTGACGGCAGAGTACGTGACTCGTCCCCAGTCGAGACCGCGCTGAGTCATCGACGCCGCAAATATGAACTCGCGCTTGGTTACCCACTACACGATATTTGATACAGAACCCATACTGTTTTAATGAAACCGAAATGCGAACATTAATTTCACGTGAGTTAATGTATTTTAGACGTATTCATGCTTCAATTGAAATTAATTTTGTGTTGTGGTTAAATTATAAGGTTTTCTGTATATTAGGTATCTGTGCCTAAAGGAACATTACATAGATATCAAATTGTGCTAATTTATTACAATTATTTATTGTACGTATCGTATCGTATTCTTAACTAGTATAAATGACAATAACGTTTACATATAAATAATATTATTATATAAATAATTTTGGGGTGTAAGGGTTGTGGAATAACATCACAAGACTTGATACATCCAAGCCAACCTCACCTGCACCCTGCTGAATAACGAACGAGGCAATGGCGAAAGCGGGGTGGTAGGGTTTTACAGCCTGACTGGGTCGCAACCACCATGTATATGCCGAAAAAGCCCGTCTTAGTGATTCGCTTCTGCGGCTCGGGTCTTCGGGATCAGCAGCCTGTGCATATCCAGCTTTTTGCAGGCCGGCATGACAGCGGCGACCGGCAATGGATAATGTGTCACTCGGTGGTCGCCATTGTTTTTGGATTGTACTGTGCTTACCATCAGGCAAAGTGCAGTCATTTTGCCGTGCTACAATAAAAAAAAAACATTACGCCGTTGTGTTATTTGATTACAATTGTTGTTATAAACTGTTGTCAATTATTCTGCTGTTAGTTAATTTACTGTTTTCTATTACAATTTGTAACAATGACACTATAATTAAATGAGTATTCGTTGCACGTATAGTGACTCGAGTGTGAGAAACGTGAAGTGCTTTTCACACTTGGTGGTTGTTGCATAATGCTTTCTTATTCATGTTTTATGGTAACGTTCACCGACAATTGTTAATAATAATAACGGATAATCAACAAGAGAATAACGAGTTCTTCATTAACTTTCTACCCGCTGCCAAGTGCATAACATTATTAGCTGTTATTTACACATTTACATGAAACCGTAACGTGGTTCGGGAGTTCCGATCGAACCGTCGACTTGAGCGGTTGTCCGTTTTGCTGCGCGCGCTAAGTTCGATTTTAATACTCGTGATTTAGTGACGTCAGTTATTGTTTGTTTCGATCCGGCACACCTGCGCTTCACAGGTGCGCTGCACCTGCGTTCTTTTTCTTGGAACTGAGTGAGACCATTCCTTGTATTTATTTATTGCTTTATCTATTTCGTGGTATATTTATTTATTTACTCTTTTGTTTATCTATTTATTTACGTATTTCTTTAATTCTTCAGTGATTTATTTTTAAATTTATTTTCTTTTTATTGTTTCTCCTATTTCTCTTGTTTAACATTTATAAAGTAAAATAATGGTATCGGCAATCTTAGCGCATGTAGTAAGGTGAAAACTCATGTGGTATTCGGGTACCGACCGCATCGGCTGATAGCTGATAAATTGACGGCAGAGTACGTGACTCGTCCCCAGTCGAGACCGCGCTGAGTCATCGACGCCGCAAATATGAACTCGCGCTTGGTTACCCACTACACGATATTTGATACAGAACCCATACTGTTTTAATGAAACCGAAATGCGAACATTAATTTCACGTGAGTTAATGTATTTTAGACGTATTCATGCTTCAATTGAAATTAATTTTGTGTTGTGGTTAAATTATAAGGTTTTCTGTATATTAGGTATCTGTGCCTAAAGGAACATTACATAGATATCAAATTAACTACTTCGTACCTAACTACTACCTAACCTAACTACTTCGTTCACAATCGTCGAGAGTTCACTTACTTTTAATTTATAAAGAAAACCCAAATGAAACGATTACCAGGGTAATATAGTTATTATACAACAGTGTTTACCGTAATGTTAGGTTTAAGAAGTATTTAACAAATGATTAAACATCAAGAAGTTGAAATAATTAATTTTTTTTCTCCATGTATTAGGCCCATTCATACACGCTCCTATTTCTCTTGTTTAACATTTATAAAGTAAAATAATGGTATCGGCAATCTTAGCGCATGTAGTAAGGTGAAAACTCATGTGGTATTCGGGTACCGACCGCATCGGCTGATAGCTGATAAATTGACGGCAGAGTACGTGACTCGTCCCCAGTCGAGACCGCGCTGAGTCATCGACGCCGCAAATATGAACTCGCGCTTGGTTACCCACTACACGATATTTGATACAGAACCCATACTGTTTTAATGAAACCGAAATGCGAACATTAATTTCACGTGAGTTAATGTATTTTAGACGTATTCATGCTTCAATTGAAATTAATTTTGTGTTGTGGTTAAATTATAAGGTTTTCTGTATATTAGGTATCTGTGCCTAAAGGAACATTACATAGATATCAAATTGTGCTAATTTATTACAATTATTTATTGTACGTATCGTATCGTATTCTTAACTAGTATAAATGACAATAACGTTTACATATAAATAATATTATTATATAAATAATTTTGGGGTGTAAGGGTTGTGGAATAACATCACAAGACTTGATACATCCAAGCCAACCTCACCTGCACCCTGCTGAATAACGAACGAGGCAATGGCGAAAGCGGGGTGGTAGGGTTTTACAGCCTGACTGGGTCGCAACCACCATGTATATGCCGAAAAAGCCCGTCTTAGTGATTCGCTTCTGCGGCTCGGGTCTTCGGGATCAGCAGCCTGTGCATATCCAGCTTTTTGCAGGCCGGCATGACAGCGGCGACCGGCAATGGATAATGTGTCACTCGGTGGTCGCCATTGTTTTTGGATTGTACTGTGCTTACCATCAGGCAAAGTGCAGTCATTTTGCCGTGCTACAATAAAAAAAAAACATTACGCCGTTGTGTTATTTGATTACAATTGTTGTTATAAACTGTTGTCAATTATTCTGCTGTTAGTTAATTTACTGTTTTCTATTACAATTTGTAACAATGACACTATAATTAAATGAGTATTCGTTGCACGTATAGTGACTCGAGTGTGAGAAACGTGAAGTGCTTTTCACACTTGGTGGTTGTTGCATAATGCTTTCTTATTCATGTTTTATGGTAACGTTCACCGACAATTGTTAATAATAATAACGGATAATCAACAAGAGAATAACGAGTTCTTCATTAACTTTCTACCCGCTGCCAAGTGCATAACATTATTAGCTGTTATTTACACATTTACATGAAACCGTAACGTGGTTCGGGAGTTCCGATCGAACCGTCGACTTGAGCGGTTGTCCGTTTTGCTGCGCGCGCTAAGTTCGATTTTAATACTCGTGATTTAGTGACGTCAGTTATTGTTTGTTTCGATCCGGCACACCTGCGCTTCACAGGTGCGCTGCACCTGCGTTCTTTTTCTTGGAACTGAGTGAGACCATTCCTTGTATTTATTTATTGCTTTATCTATTTCGTGGTATATTTATTTATTTACTCTTTTGTTTATCTATTTATTTACGTATTTCTTTAATTCTTCAGTGATTTATTTTTAAATTTATTTTCTTTTTATTGTTTGTTTATTTAAGTAGCCTTATGCTATTTTTCCCCTGTTTCGCTCAGGTACTTATTTGCGTTGTTTTCCTATTTTGTTTAGTTTTAAACAGCTCCCTTTGATCCGGACTCGGGATAGTCCGTTAAATTCATTAAGGCGCGCCCCCCTGCCCCTATGGCAGGGAGGTTTCACATGTCTTCCCCCACCCCACTCCCCTCCTCAGGCCCCGGTATGGCCGCTGAACAAGAGATCAGTCTCTTAGAGACTGAGCTCATTAGCCTCCGCGGCTTCATAGCCGCTATCTGTCCTCGTCTCGTAGACGATTACGATGCGTACGCTGCAAAGCATCGCACCGAGCTCCCTCATTCCTCGAAGCCCGCTCCCTCGATCTATGCCAAGATCGAGGCTTCCAACAACTCCCCAACCCCAGCCGATCGCGATAGCGATGACTCCGACTCCGACTCCGGCTCCGACATGGAGCAAGACCCTCCTGCTCAGCAGGATCCCCCTGCCGAGCAAGCCCCTCAGGCTGAGCAAGCCCCTGCTGCGGACGATGGCTTCACCACCGTCACGCACCGCAAACCGCGCAAGAACAAGAAGCGCCCGAACTCACCTTCCGATCCGGAGGACAAATTGCCCTCTAAAAAGATCGCAAACGTCGATGGCGCGAAAGTGCCAAAGGCGACACCAGCGCCCTCTAGACCCGACTCGCCCGTGGCTGCGGGTTCCGCAGTTTCGGGCAAGAAGCCCCGCCCACCGCCCCCCGTTACGATCCAAGACAAAGCGTCTTGGGTTGAGATTTCTAGCCTGCTGGAAACGGCAGGTATCCCTTACACCTCCGCCGTGAATACCGCTGTAGGTATTCAGGTGAAGGTAGCCACGTCCACCGCCCATCGCAACCTCACTCGTTTCCTTCGGGACAACCAGTGGGGCTATTTCACGCACTCTCTCGAAGAGGAGCGTAAACTACGGGTTGTGATCCGTAGAGTCCCCTCAGAACTCCCGACTGACGACATTTCAGACGACCTCAAGGAACAGAAGATTCCTGTTCGCGAGGTTCATCGTATGCGCTCTCCGCGCACCAGGGCTCCATATGATATGGTTCTCGTTGTCCTCGATCGCACCCCTCAGGGGAAAGCGATTTTTAATCTTACATCCCTTTGCGGCCTCTCCGGCGTCATAGTCGAGCCGCCGCGCAAAACGTCTGTGCCCTCGCAGTGTCACAACTGCCAGGTGTACGGACACTCCGCACGAAACTGTCGCCTGAAACCCAGGTGCGTTAAGTGCCTCGGCGACCACTCCACTAGGGAGTGTTCTCGCACGAAAGACGCCTCCGACCCTCCGAGCTGTGTTCTGTGCCGCGGCGTGGGCCATACCGCGAATTATCGCGGATGTCCCCGCGCCCCGCGCACAAAGCGCCCTCGATACCCCAGGCAGGCGTCGCCGTCTAAGACGGCCGCTGCCCCCGCCCGTCCTCGACCTCCGCCTCTCATGTCTCGAGAGGCCTTCCCGAACCTGCCGGGCACGTCTCGTGCACCGGCAGCGTCCGTACCCACGACTAGTGCGCCCCCCCGCCCCTACCGGGCCCCTCAGGCCCCGTGGGCTCCTAAACCCGCGTCCCAGCACACTCCCAAACCTCCGGCGGCTAATCCTTCACAGGATGACCCCGCATACTCCTTTTCCCTATCGAGTATTGACTACGCAGGTCAACTACTCATTTTCCACGAGATCTCGGAGATCTCGGCGTACGAAGAGTGCTCTCGTAATCCGCTACTAGGTGCCGTCACGGCAATCCATAGATTTCCAGCCATCGCGGCTACACTACAAAGGCTCGCGCGCGCAGCTGTTAAAAAAATAAATAACTCAAATAAGATAGAGTAAATCGCGTATTTACGTCTATCTTCCCCTAAAAATAACCGTCAAACAATAATAATAATTTTTGTTATGTCTATTTTTAGACTTCGGTGCCGTCACCGTTAGTAAATTTAAATTCAATCTTATAAAATGCGTGTTGCGCCCACGCTTTTGTAATCGATCCCTATTAGCTCCCGCACACTTCGCGGTTCTCAATAATATCTCGAGCCTAGGTCGTCCCCGCGCGGAGCCCTCTTGATATTATTTACGCGATACAGTGACTCACCTACATCACTTGAACAGACATATGAGATCATCTCTCTCACACACGTGCACATATATACACATGGTGGGAGGGTTTTGTTTTTTTTTCCCTCATCGAATGCACATCTAAAAGAGCTGCGCCAACGCCATTTTCATCCTTGGAACCATCAGTAAATATCTTATAAAAACCACTATATTCCTGAGTTATATATCTTACACAAATCTGCTTCAAGATATTACAATCGTGTAACCGTTTTGATTTCTTAATCATTTCTATTTGTGGTTTCACTACGTTCGATAAATCCACACTGCTGACCCAAGTGTTTAAAGAAAATATTTCTAGATATTTACTCGAACGTATAGGTGCCGCCTGCAAAAGTTCGTGTAATAAAATTAAAATCGGTTTATTTTTACGCCTCCAGTAAGATCTATTATACACCCTATGAAAATCACCAAGGATTTTTATGATGTCATTGTCTTGGTAAGATTTCATTTTAAGCCAGTACTTGCCTGCTAAATAATATCTACGAATATGTAGAGGTTGTATATGAAGTTCTGACTCCATCACATGTATTGTTGTACTTTTTATAAACTCCCCTATTATTCGCATAGCATAGTTTTGTTTATACATATTTTTCAACTATGTCAACATGATATTATTGAAGCGAAATTGCTTTAGAATCGTTATAGTTTGGGAATCGATGGAAAGAAAATACTTCATGACAAAGAGATAAACATATACATCGATAGCACTTAGCCTCCTTATTAAATTTTATACTTTATAATTCAACTGATTTATAATTACGCAAAGAAACGTCAAGTTAACTCAATTCTAATGTACATTATTACATCGGTTCGAAACCTAACGATCATATTTATTTTTTTGTTATTTGTTTTTTTAAAGCATATGGAGATGAAATATATAGCTTAAATTTTTAGCTAATCTGTCTGCTATAGCACAAAGAGAATTTGACTTTAAAATTGAATTTGATATGACAAAAATTGTAAGTGAAATATTTTTGGCTTCTATATACATAACAAAGTCCACCGCGATGATAATTTTCAAAAAATATTTGATGTACAGATTTGGCCTAGTTACACTTTTATTATATGTATATACAAGAAAGTGAAAAAAACAGGCGACGATTCAATAAATTCAAGCTTATTATTATTATCGCTTGTCATTGCTGAGCTTAAACAATATTATAGAACCAATAGTTCTAAATACGGCTATATTATTTATTAAACATTAATAATTTTTAAATTACTGTATTAATAGGTTATTTGTGAAAGATAACTTGCTACAATTAGTGACCTTCTTAACATTGATTGGTCGAATGGAAAGTACTAACAAGCGTTGCCTCTAACAAACTTCGCAAATTGTATGCTTATTCAACGTAAGCCAGTAACGGCGGCTACACACTGTCGAGCACTCTAACCAACGCAATGTCATCTACAAACCATATAAGTGCTAATGTTAATCTATTTGCTTGTTATTATATTACCCTTTCACGTCTTAACTACTGAATCAGTCGCCAGCGTCCAGAACCGACTCTTAGCAAAGCTTCTCCCATTCCTGCGTGTATCGGCACGAAGTTTTGTCTATGGTTACTAATGGTGGTAGAGCCACGCTGAAACTATTACTGGTTTCAGCATGAATCGGTCGGCTCGTAAGGGCTAGTACCACCCTCTCATAGAAAACCGACGTGAAGTAACAGTGCTTGCATTGTTGCGTTTCGTTCGGTCAGTGAGAGCGCCGGAGGCCAACCTCCCCTCTCCCTCTCCTCTCCCTCCCCTAGTCCTTCCCCCAAAGGGTGCAACGCACTAGCAACTTCTCTGGTGTTGTTAGTGTCCATGGACGGTGATGATCACTCAACATCAGGTGTCCCACATGTTCGTTTGCCACCAATGACATAAGAAAAAAAATGCAGAAGTGGTAAGATATCATCGTTATTCGTTACGAACTATCGGGCTGAGTGACGATAGATGCAGCGCGATAACTGGGCTGGTGGCTTTTACACAAATCAAAGGAGTTTAGCGGACGCAAATGTGAAGTCATTGAAAAAATACAGGAGTGGCAACGTATGCGTCTTTATCGGAGCGATTTTTGACGGTTATTTTAGTGCGACAAGTAGTCGAAGCTTCGTTTCGCAGACATGGGAATAGCATGAGGAATATAGCAAAGACCATATCCATTTCTTCAAGAAAAAAAAATGTTCCTAATGGATAGGTCTAAT
The DNA here is from genome assembly GCA_015888305.1 of Antheraea pernyi. Taxonomy (NCBI): domain Eukaryota; kingdom Metazoa; phylum Arthropoda; class Insecta; order Lepidoptera; family Saturniidae; genus Antheraea; species Antheraea pernyi. The sequence goes on from MU160018.1 coordinate 105,813, forward strand.
TTATATGAACTCGAACGAAGCTGCGGTTAAAAGCTAGTAGACAATAATCATATTCATGATCTATTAAAGATTTGACTATAAACGATTAGATTAAATTGAATATAATCATGTGAGTATTTAGGCCGCACTGATTTTTTTAAGGAATCTTGGGGGCAAACGAACAGGCATGTCACCATATGGTAAGTGATCACCGCCGTCCATAGACACTACACACCAGGGAAGTCACAAGTGCATTGGCGCCCTTTTAAGGATATGGGCATGACAAAAAAAAATCTTATAATAAACATTATTGAAGACGTATTTTCTTTTTGCATTGACAGATTGATTTTGAAACAATATTCTTATTTTTCTATATTTTTCAAATCGCAATTTATTACCCGTTGGTCCCATCTTTGTGTACATTACATGAATATTGAAGCTTACTAATGAAAGAAATAACTGAATAACTTTAAAATTTGTAGTCATTTTCCAGGCGTACTAAAAGCTGGTATAATCCGATAACGGTTGTTTAGCTTTTGAAATATAATTTTTTCACAGATAATTAAGCAATATATTCAGTGGATTCAGTACTCGTGATTTCGACGGTCAGATATATTATATTTTATGTATAGCGACATAAAATTTATTCAAATATAAATGCCGGAGTAGATAGGCAGTGATAGACGGTGACATTGTCATCTATTTGTATGTATTTTCACAACACGATCGATACTATCAAATGAAACGACGACTTCTTCTGTTCTTGTTCTTTTTAATAATGATTTTACAATAATCTGAGAGCAACACTCTCAGAGACAATAATTATAACTTAGCGATAATTACAATATATCGTACGATCTCAGAAACAATAATTCATTCACGATCTCAAAAACTATCAATCTTACACAACCTCGTACAAGCACTTATAAAGGTATCGACTTCCTTCGCCTGCCGACAACCCAAGTGAATGAAGTCATAGTTTAACAAAGTACTTAATCTACGATTTTGTACATTTACTACACTTACACTTTATGTTTGCTAATAATTCTAATTATAAATAAATAACGATTTTAACATCGTACATTGAATGAATTACGTTTTGATTATATATCTTAAATACATAAATCACAGAAAAGGTTCCATATGTTACTTAAATCTGGAATAATTCTATTACAATTTCATAACTCCGATTTTAATTATCGTGACAATAAATCAGGTCTGCTTCAAATCAAAAATGAAATCAAGATACAAATTTTATCGCACGACGTATTTTGTCGAGTGTGGTGTGACACCGGTTTATTTAGCGACTTTTATCATCGCTTATGTGGAAAACAGATGGAAAACTTAGAAGTTATGAACAATATTGAGAAATTTAATGTAATTTAAATTCCTCAATAATTTAGATTACACCGCATTAATAATAATAAAATAGAAGTGAATTTAACAGTACATCGCCAGTATTGATTAACATAGAAAATAATAGATGGCGCCGTTAGCAAACACTTATGATAAAAAAGATGATATTTCCCGAATCTTCGCAAGGCTATGTAATAAAAATCCGTGTTACTATATATGTGTTAATTTCGACTGCTGATTGTATCTATGTGTTAATTTTGACTGCTGATTGCTCAGACTGCTGGATGCTCTCACTGTGATATATATTTATATTTCGTTTTTGAGAAAAAATCGTTGTGGTCGAGTTCTTTAACCGGTTGAATGTCAATTCTAAAACATTAAAATGACTTTAAATAAAATGTCTAACCTCATAATTATAATATATAAAAATCTCGTGTCACGGTGTTTGTGTTCGAACTCCTCCGAAACGGCTGGACCAATTTTTTTGAATTTTTACCAATTTTATATTTGGTAGGTATGAGAATTGGTCGTAAAGTATATTGTATACCTCTAGGTGATTAGGAATTACATTTTTTTTTGTTTATTTTTTTTTAAATTGTTTTTTATTTGCCACTATTTATTGAAATTTCTTCCACAATGCCTGTCGTTCACTGAACCAACTAGGTATGTGTATGACTGAGTCCCTGAATTGTTTGGTTTCACAACTGGAAAGTGTGGGAGACGCTGTAATCGGGTTCTAGGTTTTTTAAAGATTTTTCGAGTTTAGAAAAACAATTGAAACCGGCAGGTAAACGATTTCACGCAGGTGAAGTTGCGTGTGTCAGCTAGTTTAATTATCGAAGAGTTTATAAAAATAAGAATGTAGGCTAATTTTCACACCTACGAGATGAAAACTGTCGACTACCTTTTCTATTTTGTTAATAAATGATCTGTTTTTGTTTAGTTAATTATATTCAATCCTAATCATTAACAAATTGATTAAAATATTTTGCCTGTGGCACTTAAGAATATAGCTTATTTTTATCGACCGTCTCCACATTAAATTACTGTACTATTATTTTTAACTATTAAATTATAAAATAAATGATAGCTGTTAAGTCATTTGCTTCAACGTTACAAAATTTCGTATACGTCATTACATACATTACGACTGTCTAGTTTGAACCAGATTTACTGAGCTTCGTGGTTGTTGTTATCTTTTGTAGCGTGGCAAAGTGACTACATTATTACGATAAGCACAGTACAACCCAGAAACAATGTCGACCACCGAGAGAAGAACTATCCATTGCCAGGCGGCGCCGTCATGCCGGCCTGCGTTAATGTCTCTTCATGTTACGCTTGAAGGACTTCATGTCGTAGGAAGGAGGGAACACACCGGCCAGTAGATTGTTCCACAGTTTGACGGTAGAGCAAAGTTAAGATAAGAAGTTGCGATCTTTTTAGTTCGTGCCCAGATACAATTTACCGTAAAACTGTGGCTTCAAACTCTAAAGCACGTATACCTATTCTTTGGATTTTTTTGGCACGCGTGTTACTGTTTGTCTCGTGTCAGGGTCCAGGATTATTAGGTGTATATCTGGAAACCAAGCAGAGTGGTAGGTAGTAATAATATGAACCTGGACTACAATAACCATGCAGGTAGTGATGATCCTATCACGTAACTTTTATTCTTAGTTTGTTATGTCTCGGCATTAGCCCGAGTGCATGCCCAGAAAGCATAATAACATCAGTGATCGACGATAGATAGCCAATATTTTGGCAATAACCACTATTCTTGGATTGTACTGTGTTTGCAATCGTTTATGTTGTGCATCGCTTTCTCGTTAACTTTATATATTTAAGTACAAAGTTCTGTTTTGAAATTCTATGCAAATATGTTGAGTTTCAACATGTTAAATTATTTACGAGAAAAACGACATCTGTCTCTGGTATAACGTTTCGATGTGACCCTTATCAAATTTCTCGTGTCTGTCCAACCTACGTCTATCCGTAATTTAATATGCAATGCGTTATAATATTCGGCATAATATATATTAATATGAAACAATATACGTAAATTAATAGCTAGCTTGAGCAAGAAGTTTATGTAATAAAATCACTCATAATTAATATTCAATGTGCATTCAGAAGGTTGCTCGTAGACAGTTCTAGCATTTGGTATAGTACTTACGTTGGCGTTGATTATAATAAATGTTATTAATAATTATAAATAATGATTCGGGCAATGTATCTGTGATTGCCCTCGTGTCGCAGTTATCAATGGCCAACGGTGATTACATACCTTTAGAGGACCTGCCTATTTGTTTGCCTCCAATCGCATAAAAGAAGAAAAAATAATTCCAATTTAACTTGTAAAAGTTACTTTGAAAGACTGAGATAGTTAAAAGTGTATTCAATATGACAGTTATTAGTTACTACCATAAAAAGATTATCTGCGAATAACCATAACTTCTTAATAAGATTCTAGTCAGTAGACTTACTATTTATGTAAATGGTGAATATTTCTATGAAGTCACATGTATACAAATAAAAATCAATCGCTAAATGTATGTAAGCGCATCTCTTCACAACGGTTGTACCGATTTGGATAAGTATTTTTTTGTTGTGTTTGTATTAGGCTGGATAAGGATGGTATTTCTCGCCGTGGGAGAGTCGGTGAAGGAAGGACATATGGGCCTCCTTAATAAACCTCCATGCCTGCTGTTGCCGTGTATGTAGAGGTCCCGCTTCTGAATGAAGCAAGGACGTGAGAGCACAACATCTCCCATAGGTGGGAGTCCCCGTACTAACATCTTCGGGTAGACCCAAGCGCGTGACCAGGGTTAGTTGAAGCATGCTTGTCGTGCAACCGAAAAACTGGTCAACTTACGTGCCTCCAGGGATTTTAACCGGTAGGAGTCCGACATAACTCTACATTGCCCTTCGGCAGTGGGAGGTGTATACCATGTAGGATTTCCCTGGTAAAAAAGGACAAGGATGGTTTTAAGGAACATTATTGAAAACATCGTACGGAAAAGTGAAAATTTTCAATAAAAATATACCCATAAAGTGTAAGTGAGTAAGGCAAAAGAAAGTAAGAAGATATTCAAAAATATTTACACAATTGACGTTCAGTTGTTAGATTAATGAACCTTTTTGTGGATAAATGAACTTTGTAATTAATTTATGAGTATAAACATTTCATCTTCCGAGAATATTAATTTGGTCACTAAATAAACCTTAATTTGTCCTATAAATGTTATTGTTAATATGTAAATGTAAATGTATGTATAATCCTCGTTAATCTTTTTGTCCGCCCTCAATATAGTCGTACGTTCAACCTTGCGCTTAATATAGCCAAGAGTTGAATACAAAACCAAGTTAAAATATTATCATAGGAAGCTAAGATTGGCATTTATTTAGCCTTAAGCCGTCTTGACGTTATATATATATAATATAATACGTATATATACCTAAAATTGTGTTCTACACGTCTGTATTCAGAGCGATCAAAGAAGTGTGGCTAAAACTCTATGTATTTATTTTATAATATTTTTACTATTAGGTTGTTTGGGCTCTTCGTACCACTGCGTATATATAATAAACGCAGTAAAGGCACGGTTAACGAAAAAAACAAATTCTAACGCCATGTTTCCCAAATATTTGTCTTAAGATAGTTGCGCTCCGTAATTATTAAAAATATATATAGTTAATGCATGCTTCGCAAATGCGCTAAAAACGTCGTGTGATATGACCATGACTCGTTGTACTTATTACAATTTAGACTCAATTATGCCCTCGAATAAGGCTATGGTTGCAATATAACCTCGATTCTAATTACCAACTAAGCTCACCACTTATGCCATTAATTTACTAATTATTTTTTATACTATTTATCCTTTATTTACTTGAAAAAGAAAACTTACCATGTTCCATAATAGGAACAGAAATATAAAACGTGGTTAACCAAAATTCGAACATTCTTAATTATCATTTTTCTCTAGAGAGTAGAAGTTCGTAAATGTTTCAAATAAACAATAATTACGGCCGTTTCAAATTAGGAAGTTAGAAGAACTTTACGATGTTCAAAGCAAACATGAAACTCCGGCCAGAGCGGCTAATTAGTTAAGTTTATAAATTTGTTACCTATTTGGTATGCTAAGTGCCCGGAAAGTTTGTTTTTATACTTACTATAAAAGAAACCTAAAATTACTTTTTCAAGTTGTACAGTATATTCTAGTTTAAGGTTAAGAAAATAAAAAATAAGTTAATGGACAAAATATAAGCAAGTTAATGGGTTTGGCAACAATAGGTTTTTATGTTATGATTTACAAGACACAAAGGTTCTTTTTAATACCGAATATTGCTCCGGTACTATAAACAACAACATAAACAAAAGGCATAGAAAAATCCCTTAACGATAACCGACCTGAAAACTGTTATTCTAATTTGTACAATCTCGCATTAGTCCCAATAGTTTTCTTTCATGAGAAAGCATGCATAAATCAGAAAACGCCCAATTATCATACATTATAATAATTAATATCTACAATGGCTTATAATGAATGCAGTAGAGGCTATTTGGATACATTTAATAGATATTTGGCCGACATTCCAGGCGCGTTCGGATTTGGCAAATTGCAGACAAATTGGCGAGCGCCGCACGTGACGTATGGGAACGACACTCGGCGCAGTTACATAGTGAATAGGTCCAAACCATCAACTATACCTGTAAATTTAAAGTAAATGTAGGTAATTTTAGAACCTCAACTGTAGAGAAAAAGGTCGTCTGATTATAAGGAATGTTTACTTAAATCTACCCTCTTATGTGTCGTCTAATGACTTAACGAACACATATTAATTGTTACTGGTAGTCATCTAGTTGTCGAAATTCGACAATAAGTCATTATTTTTTTGTACTTTCAACATTGTTATTGTTTTTTGCCCAAAAAGTGTACCACTATTTTTTTTTCTTATTATTATTCTACTAAGTAACCAGGTGTATACAAATACGTCATTATTACATAGTATAAAACATAGTGCCCTACCGTGTCTGTCTGTCTGTTTGTTCGCGATAAACTCTCAAACTACTGAACGGATTTTCATGCGGTTCTCACCAGTGGATAAAGTGATTCACGAGGACGGTTTTCGTACATAATTTGTCAAGGATTTTGATATAATCAGGGTGGAACAACGTATGTCACACACGCTAGTTATAAAAAAAATCAATTTATTGCAATACATATTCATTCGCGATTTAGCGATCTGAATCTAGATCTATTTAACACAATGTTATAAAAGATCAAATGCCATTTTAAATTCCAGTTTTTTTATCTTTTATTTCGTTCTTTGTACTCTATATTTTCTTATATATAGATGTGGCAACATATAAACGGCCTTCGTTCATGTTTAAATACATAATGTACACTTTATGTGTAGGTGTAACTTTACCTAAGTTTAATAAAAAGCCAGTTCACGCGGTATATTGTACACTAAACTACATATATATATACTACATACATATATATATATACACATGTACGTACAGTATACACTGTAGCCATGTTGCAGTGGGATAAACGGCTACTTCGATTGAATGTTATGTATTGGTGTCACACAGAGCTATTATTGGCGTGATCTGCAAATAATTGTTCCGAGTGTGGTGGATAGATTGATCCACAGCCCATTTGTTTTAAAAATATATATATATATATTGCCCAAATGAATACAATCTAAGAAGCGAAACATATTTTTTCAAGTTATCCTTCTTTGGCGCGTTTGGGAAATTTTTGCTGAATTTTTACTGTAGGTGCCCACACCGACGCCATGAAGTTGTTGGCAGTTGTCTGTCAAGTTTTCGTGTGAACTGATAACTATATTCAAGGTAGTTATTCAAATATATATGAATCTACTACACGTGTTTTATATCAGTGGCGATAAAAAATATGTTTATACATAAATATACATGTGTAATTTTTTATATTTTATTATTAATAACATTTTATATTATTATTGATTTTCAATTATATATGGTGGAGAATCATAATGAAATGTAAAGTGGTTTTCTAAGTTTTTTAAGTCTGTTTATAGATTTGAAGTTAACTATCGCTATGTATACTTTTTATTTATTTACATTATAAATTATTATTATTACAGTATTATTAGATAAATTGTTTATTCTACTTATTCTGGTATCTTACTTGATTCTGTATAAAGATATATAAAAAAATAATTTTAAACACTTTCAAAATAAAATAAGTTTAATTTAAAGAAATTTTTTTTAACACATTTAAAGCTAAAGAAGTATAACTTTTACGTATATATATAAGTGCACACATACGTTTTATTTTTAACTAGCTTCTACCCACGACTTCGTCTGCGTGGAATAGTTTGATTGGGCTAACGCTAACACGCAACGGAAGCTCACAAAAGGAAAAAAATAGAGCCATCACGGGACGCGTGGCAGATGTGAAACATCGAAATTGTTGTGTATAAGTGATATGCCTTAAAGAACAGATTACGGCAGGAATCAGCTATGGCATAATAAAAAGATAAAGCATTAAATGCGCTAAAAACGTCGTGTGATATGACCATGACTCGTTGTACTTATTACAATTTAGACTCAATTATGCCCTCGAATAAGGCTATGGTTGCAATATAACCTCGATTCTAATTACCAACTAAGCTCACCACTTATGCACAATTAATATATATAATATGTGTTCGTTATGTCATTTGACGACACATTGAAAGGGCAAATTTAAGTAAACATTCCTTATAATCAGACGACCCTTTTCTCTGCAGTTGAGGTTCTAAATTGCCCTTTCAATGTGTCGTCAAATGACATAACGAACACATATTATATATATTAATTGTTACTGGTAGTCATCTAGT
>MU160019.1:15228-31993 GCA_015888305.1 Antheraea pernyi
CCGACGTGAAGTAACAGTGCTTGCATTGTTGCGTTTCGTTCGGTCAGTGAGAGCGCTGGAGGCTCACCTCTCCAACCCTCTCCTCTCTCCTCTCCCTCTCCCTCCCCTAACCCTTCCCCCCAAATGGTGGCAAAGCACTTGCGACTCCTCTGGTGTTGTTATTGTCCATGGACGGTGGTGATCACTTAACATCAGGTAACACACCGGTTCGTTTGCCACCTATGACATAAAAAAAAGCTTAAGATTGTTGAACGATTAAATAATCAGATTATTAATTCAATTATTTATTTATTTCGTAAAATCGTACCTACAACTATTTGGAACTTAATTGGTATACTTATTGGGTAGTGGCTTTATACATCGCGTAAACTTTTGTCTAGAAATTGTGATTGTTATCGTTATAACATAAAAATAAACTGGGCGCCCACTAGTATCAATTAATTTGCAATATCGAGAAGGAAATTTTTTTGGTTCTCATGACAGTCAATGACAATAAAAAAGAAAAAGTGAAGTACTACACCGCTTTTTAATTGAACGATAGAGACACACACACAGCAGAATCAATCAGTAGCTTTATTATCAAAATCATCACAATCTAACAAATACGCCAGAAGTTCAGCGAACAGCCACAACACGGTGGAAAATCTTGAGGTACGTACATAGTACTTTTACTGTTGTTAGCTGGATCTGAACGTATGCTTTAAAGACTCTAGTAAGACCTTTTGGGGTTCCTCTGAGTAGCAAAATGCCACCATAGGCTATTTCAGCGGAGCGCATGCTACGTATACCTAGTCTTGTCATAAATAGTGAAACAAAGAAAAAAAAATTCTATTGCAAATAACGTTTATTACTTTTACAGTGTGTTAGTTTAATAAATATAAAACAATTTAAAGTATAAAAAGCTTCTTCGAAGTGGTCTCCATTGGCTGCAATACAGTCCTTTAAACGGGAAGGCCAGTTATCAATAGAAGCACGTACTCTTTCCATGGGAAAATTCTTCACTGCCAATCGTACGGATTGTTTAGGAAATCCAAATTATCATGGCGTTTAGAGCAAGGCGTACTCTCTAAAACTGACCATAATTCATAATCCAGCGGATTAAGATCGGGACTAGACGACGGCCAGTCTTCAGCTCTAATGAAGTCCAAAACGTTCGTTTCCAACCAAGACTGCGTAGACCGAGCTTTATGACCCGGAGCCGAGCCTTGCTGGAAGGACCATTCTTGGTTATTGAACATGGTTTTGTTAAAGGGCTTAGTGCACTACCTTCTCAAAAATGGTATCTTGATACACTTGTGCCGAAGTTTTGATACCTTTCTTACAAAAGTATGGCTCAGTCATTCCTTCATAGCTAATACCCCTCCAAACCATCACTGAAGTCGGATAGTGTCCACGTTACACTCTGTCGACTAATGGGGAAGCTTTCTTAGAGCTTTGAGCATAAATACGGTCATATTGTTTGTTAAAATGTTGCTCAATTGTAAAAATTTCCCCATCCGTAACTGCATCGACCCTATACGTGATTAGTGTAACAATAGTATAAAACAAAGTTCCGTACCGCGTCTGTCCGTCGAATAAACACAAAAACGACTAAACGTATTTTAATGTGGCTTTCACCAGTGGATAAGGTGATTCATGAAGAAGGTTTTGGTATATAATTTGGCAAGGATTTCTTTATAATCAGGGCAGGACGTCTGCCGGGCCTGCTAGTATTATATAAATATAACATGCCCATATTGTCGATATAATTGTGTTATTCTCGTACGTTGCTATAATCACTGAGTTATGTAAATGCAAAGGCGGTAAATAAAACAAAATGGCCGCCAAATTGACCAAAATGATAATATAATTCAAATTACATACATTTATTCTTGTAGTCCAGTACAGCGCACGTCTCACACGCTTGTTTACAGTAAACAAATTAGTTTTGAACAATTTCACACGAACAAATGCACAGGTAACAGTTCAACACTACATAATGTAAAACAAAGTCCTCTGGTCTGTCTGTTTATCTGTTCGCGATAAAGTCAAAAACTACAGAACGACTTTCCTGTGGTTTTCACCAGTATGCGAGTATAATATGATACCAGAGGAAAGAACGGTTCATGGAGAAGGTTTAGGTATAATTTGTCAAGGTTTTCTTTTTATTATCAGGGTGGGCCAACGTCTGCCGAGTCCCGCTAGTTTAAAATAAAATAGCTCATTAGTTAGCTGCCAGTGAAAGTCTCAGGAAAATTAGTTGAAGCATTTCTGATATTTCACTGCGGCCGAAGGCGAATAAAAAACCTAAATTACTTTTTATGAGGTCCGCTATCTACCAATGAATATCCGGTGAAAATCGGTCCAACCATTTTGGAAATAGCAATGCGGACGAAGCCGCAGACAAATAAAATAGAATATGTCAACAGCTATAATTTCGATTATCTGCCAGTAAAACTCCCGTTAAAATAGGTCCAGCCGTTTTGGAGATTGCCGGGAACAAACAAACAAACAGACAAAATATAATAATATCGACTGAATTTTTTTTTGAAAAAACATTTTATTTTATTATTTGTAGCCGTGCCCATTCATCAAAAAGTTATTATTTATTTTTATAATATTATTACTATAATTATTAATATTAATAATAACACACTATATTTTTATATGTAATAGATTGCAAATAAAAAATTGGAAGAAAAACAGACGTAGAATAAACATTTTGAATAGAAACACAAAATAATCTTTGTAAATGTTTGCGATAGAAACTTACCACGTTACCATGGCAAAGTATATAATAAATACTTAACGCTAACACGCAGCGAAAGCATTCTTCATTGGCGCTCCACTCCTATTGGTCTTAACGTGATGATATATGGCCTAAAGTCTTCCTAGGTAAATGAGCTATCTAAAAAATAATAAAGTAGTTCCTGAGATTATCGCGTTCAACTAAACAAACAAACAAACTCTTCAGCTTTATATATTAGTATAGATTAAGCGTTCTGTAGATATAAAAATTTAGGAATAATTGTATTAAAATTTCATTAATACACTGATAGTTCTGACAAAGAAAAAAAAATAGTGAATATAATGTTTAGAATAATAATGATGTCTATCACAGATGAATGAGCCAACTGGGATTTTTACAAAAAAATTTTAACGTCGAGTAAAATCCTACTTGAGACACTTAGAGGCTCGGGGAAGCATAAGTATTCTCAACCACCCTACTACTGAAAGTAGCAGAGGAACTTTCGTAGACGACTCGTACGGTAAAGTCACCAATCAAATTAATTAATAACGTGCACTATACAAAATTTCATTCCATGTAATATTCGAACCTCTTTTTTCCTTTAACAATAGGCGTAAAATAACTGCGTGATACTGTCTTTTTATTGTGTACTTTAAGGGTTGTGCAAACGCTCAAAGCAACAAAAGAATCTTGACAACTTCGACACACGAGGACGAATCGAATTATTAAACTGGAACTTTATTCGAAATGCTGAAGAGTATTCTAAATAAATAGCAAAAAATAAGGTAAACTTGTATAATTTCATCAGAATTTTTGTGTCTTTATTTATAGCAAATAATTACTGTTAGTTGAAAATATTTACTTAATTTTCCTTAACTATCGTCTTCGAAGGTAAACTTTATAAGATTTTATTGAAGTTATGTCTAAATAATATATTTAGTATAAATGTGCATTTGTATACTTAGCCCTTGCAAAGAGACGGTGAACCCATAATAAATCCCATTAATTGTATTTCTGAGCTGTTACGCATAAAAGTTTGAAATATTTTCTAACGCCGCAACGTATCAGGCACGGGAAAACATTTTACTAACAAAACAAAACAAAATATCCTTTATTCAATTTAGGCCCTGAGAAGGCGCTTATGAACGTCAAAGCTACTACCGGTTCGGTACAGCCCAGTCATCGAGAAGAACCGGCAAGAAACTCGATCTGGTTTATTTTTTCATGTCATATATTTGTATAGTAACATAAATATTCTCATTCGTTATTAGTGGATGCACAGAGAGGGGCGTCATTTTCAGACATCACAATCGTTCACGTATTGATCCACCCTATAATAGCCTTTAGATATTAAAACCCGCTTGACATGGTTCTTGAACTCACTATCAGGCAAATCGGTAATGTGTTTTGGGACTTTATTATAAAACTTAACACTATTACCTAAAAAACTGTTTTTGGATTTAGTGAGCCTGAAGCATGGAATGACCAATTTGTTGCTGTTTTTAGTATTTAAATTATGCTGGTCTTTTACTAGATCCAACGTATCTAAATTTTTGCGGACATACATTAAATTATCTAGAATATATTGGGAGGGCAGAGTTAAGATACCGAATTCCTGAAACTTAGTCTTTAATGATTCGCGAGGCCTCATATTATAAATTGCTCGAACTGCTCGTTTTTGTAATAGAAATATGGTGTCCACCTCAGCTGCTGTCCCCCACAACAAAATACCATAAGTCATTAAGCTGTGGAAGTAAGCGAAGTAGACAACATTCGTCGAACACTACTATCAATATACCAGGTGAATGTTTAAAGGGTGACACTGTTCAATACTGTGGTACTTCATGTTCACATGTAACATATAAAATAATAATACGAAAACAAATACTAATAAACAACAAAGAGAACCTTAGTTAAAGTTTGTTCTAAAAAATTTAAAAGTATGGGAACGATACTTAAGTAACTGCTTATCGTGGGAATTCCGCACGGTCAAACAATAGGAAACGGGATGCTGGTCGAGCTGCGGGACGCGGACTGGACTGCGTGGCAGGGCGTGATTCAGTTATTACACCAGTTGTGTTTTTGCGTAAATCACCCGATGTTGAGTGTATATCAGTTTTGCGTTTCTCGAGATAATTAGGTCAAATATTAAGAACTTATTTTTTAATTGATTTAGAACGAGAATCGACTAATGTATACTCTGTAAAAATATTGCTAGCGACTAACCAGTCGCGCTGTATATTGTATCATCGCGGCATCGGTAACTCGATATCGGTCCGGTCACGGCACTACTATGTTGATCGGTGACGGAACGGTCTAATGGGCGTTTTTCCATATTAGTTTATAAATAAATAATATTTTTGTATGTTTCTGTGGTCACGGTCTTGGTATGGTCCTGTGTAGTAGACCGAGAATTTTAACGTACACAAATTTAGTACCTACGGAAGAGTATTATGTCACTTTAAAATAATCTCATTAGAGCGGCGCTGGGCCAAAATGTTAAAATTTTCATAAGAGAATATACAACATTTTAAGCAAAAATTTTAGCGTTACAGAAATATATTATGCAATTAATATACGTATTTTAAATAATATTTTTATTGCTATTAATGTTTTAAAGAAACAATTACGTAAAACGCAACCTAGTAAATTAATATTCAACCTAATTAACGTACATCGTGTCGATTGATGTTGGCTCGTATTCTGACATAAGCTGAAGAAGAGTACATTTTTCGGTAAAGAAGACGCATCCTTAAGATACCATAGCAATATGGAACCCTTGTTCTAATTCCGGTCATGTTAGCCTGCACCTAAAAACTGAACATTTGTCGCCAATTAACTTGTAAATTTATATTCATATATTCTGGCAGCAGCAATTAAGCCCCAGTCTCTTTCTAGCTTAAGCCTTGAACCCTCTTAGACTACGTCATTATAAACCTCAAAGTATAAAATTAATAATATTTTATAATTTAATAATAATATTTTTAATTTAGTGAAAAAATGATTACCCGTTTCGTATAATACAAACTTGTAAAAATATACAAAAACCATCCTTATCAACTTACTAATAACGATAACAAACGAGAATTTATTGATGCAATTAGTTTTTTTTAGAAACCATATTCTTGGTAATAATCCCTTTTTTATAAAACCGATATCAATTTCTGCAACAGAATGGAACAGTTAAGTTTTAAGCGAAGTATTCAAAGGAAAATAATAGAATGAAAAGGCTTAATTAATTTCTTAGACGATTTTACCCAAGAGGATTAGTTTTACTCTATTTTTTATTACTGTTTTTAACAGGTGCTTCACATTTATCACCCTTAATTAAAATACTGTCTCACTTAGAATTTCTATTCTAATTTTTATCATGGATCTTTTTAAGGACAATGCGTTGTGTACACATAAAGCTAATGCGAAGATCAAAAGTATTCTTTATAGCGAATAATAGCTATATTATAAAAAAATTGTATCAGCAGATTCTTAAAACAAGTATAGTTACTTTAAGTTCCTATTGAGAAAATGTTCTTTAATATCATTTTTTTTTTGGTAAAACAACTCCAATCTATATATATAATAAGAATGTAAATCTAATGTCTGTATTTTTTCGATTTACGTGAAAAACATTGTTATAGGTTGTCTAGGAATAGAATACATTTCAATCATTTTTAGAAATATCTGTCTGTTTGTATGAACATGCATCACCGCTTAAGCACTTGGTTCACAATAAAACTGCACAATCATAAAGCATACCATCGAGAATAAATTAGTTTTTGTTTCATTAAAATCGAACCACTCTATCAAAAGTTATTTTAATTTTAATGATAACGTGGCGTAACTATGAGATAAAAGTAGACAAGTGGACTTATTACGTTCAGATCAATGTTCTTTTACATAAGGTTTCACTCGGACGAAGTCGCGGGCACTCCTAGTATTATATACTGGTATATAATAAATACACAGTTACTTTGAGCTTCAATCATATGAAAACTGCTGAACGTTTGAGCATTTGACTATGACCATTCTATGGGCAATTTTTGACGGTTCTAGGCTACTTACTTTTTGTATTCTATTCTCTTGCCACTTTGCCATTTTTTAATAACAAGTATCAGCTAATTTTATATATATGCTTGCTTGATTTGACCTCGATGATTTTCCTTCTACAAAAGGTAATAAGGTAAGGTAATACGCGAAAATTCATTCGGTATCATCAATAGCCCTGGCACATGGTAGTGGTCTACGAATAGTATTGGAATTCCCAATTTACAATTCCAGGTTTACCTTTAAGTACGTTTATTGGTTTTCAGTATAAGTATGTGGTTATAAATAGATATACCCTATTTTTTATCGAGCGCAATGACTGTGCTATACCTAATGATAGGTACACTTATATTGAAAAATAACAATGATTACCAAGAGATCCATATTCCATCACCAGTCGCCGTTGTCACTTAATATCGGTAAAAAGGTTATAGGGTCTAAATTATTAAGATACGAATACAATTTAAAAAGTATAAAGTAACCAACAACTAATCCAGTTAAAATACGGAGTTCCCATGAAAACGAAGCTATTTTTTATGGTAACAACGTAATTTATACCAGCTAATTTATGCTAATATTATAAAGCTGAAAAGTTTGTTTGCTTGAACATGCTAATCTTAGAAACTACCGGTCCGATTTGAATAATTCTTTCAGTATTAGATAGCTCATTTATCGAGAAAGTAGTAGTAGTATATATCACCACGCTAAGACCAGCAGGAGCGAATCACCAATGAAGGATGTTTTAAAATCGGTTAGCCCAAAGTAACTATTCCACGCAGACGAAGTCGCGGGCAGAAGTTAGTGCTTTGTAAAGAGACTATATTATCCACCAATGAACATTGAATGATGTTGAATTGTGGGTACATATCCATTTTAAAAATACTCCCTTTTATTATAAAATTCATTATATCTTCCTCTATAAAATTATGATAAAATTTAGTTTACAATTCTCAGATTATATATACACCTCGTTATTCAACGTTAAACTTAAATACATTATCAACCGAGACAAATCGCTTCTAACTTATCAAAGGAGTGAAATTGTCTTTGGCTTAAGCAATATTTCTAAGAAAACTGTTCTATTCAAAATCACTTCGTAATTACAAGAAATAAAACAAAAATATTATCAAAAAGATTTTAGAGTAATAGTAAAATTGGTATACTTAAAATGAAGATGAATAAATAGTGTTCGAACGACGCGTCGATCGACGATTGAACCTCTATAATAAATATTTTATTTTCGCTAAAACAACAAGAAAAATTAAAAACGCGTCCTTGGTTGACGGTTGAACTTGACAGCGGTTGACATTATTAGTATTTAACGGTACAGTATAAAAAAAATATCTTGTTAACATTTATTGTAGCCATTACACGATAATCTGTAACATATTTTAATTATTTTTTTATGTATTTTACAGTTACATACTATCAGTGTCACCCTACGTCAGTTTCTACCGTCAACCAAGGACGCGTCTTTAATTCTTCTTGTGGTTTTACTTACTAATAGTTCGCTTTATGTTTTACTAGTTTCAGATTTAACGTTTTCAGGTACACCTCGCACAAATAAAGTCAAACGTTTCTTGTTGCAGTGAAACGTGGTAGCGAACAATCAATTCTAGGGGGAAATGCAAAATAACATCCACTACGCCCCCGCGCCTATCGCAACGAAGTTTATTAGGGAGATGTGTGGTGGAATTGTCCTCCACCACGTTTCCTTCCTCGACCGGATCTCCCACGGCGAGGAGTAGGAATAGCGATCGACCTCTCCCTATCACGTTCGGCGACCTCTTTTTTCGTTATAACCGTCGCACAAAATGTGAGAACAGCGTTCCACGCTGCCTCTCCATCGACCATAGAGCGAACCACGGCCGGCAAAGAGAATATTAAAAGTTCATTAAAGATTTTTTTTACTTTGCAAGTAGAGTATCTTAGACCTTTTCGAGCGACTTCTGAACATAAATATAAACTATCATTTAATTATTTTTTCTTGAATTTGACATACCAAAAAATAAAATAAGACTATTTTCACTCTTAAAATGTAATTGTTAAAAATTTATAATTATTAATTTCTTCGAAATTATTTTTAGAAATTTTTGAGCGACCTCTTAAATGTTTTATTTTTGATCTCCTCTTTGGAGTGGGCTCTTAAAACATGTTAAACCAACATATTTTCGAAAAAAAAAATCATTTTTTTAATGTATGCTTCTGATATCAACATACTGCAGGTAATTTTCTTTTTCTTACTCAAATCGTATAACAATCTTGATTGAACAGATCGAACAAGTCGAACCAGTGGTACCTCCAACCTCCAACACCTTCAATTAAAAACCTAGTCAACTAGAAACTACAGATAATTCTCAAGGAAGTTCATTTTCACGTTAAATTAAATCTTTGCTCTTAATAAGTATTCCAGACAAAAGGTTTCCACTACAAAGTACTCGAGTTTTCTAGAACACCTGGCTTCCAGTACTCATTGTACAAATTAATTAGTGTTTAATGGGAATTTCAAGATAATGAAAACTTACTACAGAGATGATGGTTCCTTAGAAAATTTAATAGTCGTTTGCAGCAACATCACTTCGAGACTTTAACGAGTAAGACACTCCCTCTATGTTATAAGTGTTGTAAAACAAGCCATAATATTCTTTACAGGATTTATGTACTTCGTTAGTACATATTTTTTGCTTATTATAGAGCTGTAACACAAGCAGCATTAATATGGCTATTGCCACGTCCCATTATGACCGTTGTCCAGCATAATTTGCGAAAAATAAAGCGAGACAGAATAATAAAATGACATGAGATAAAAGATATACGCTGGAAAAGGCATCCGAGATAACGGAAATCTTATTCCCAAACGTAATGGATGGATTACGAAATATCAGAATGTCATCCATCATTTACCATACTTTGCGCAGATGCTAACGGCGTATAAGGAATTTGTAGAATACCCGCACCGTTTTAAGAAAAAAAACAGCCCGGGTTGCATGCCCGAAAGTTAGTGAATTAGTTCAAGTAAATGCTGATATACTTGAATGCTCAACTTTCTCTAAAAAAACTTCTGATTTCATATAGAAAATAGGAGTTTATCTGAAAAAAAATGTGCTTATTGTACACGTGTTAGAAGTTATACTTCTTTGGCGTAATAAGATAAAAATCTTATCAAAAATTTTATGTTTCGCCTTATTCTACATTTGTAGAAAAAACGACACTAACAATAGAAAAAGGTACTTAATACATTGAAAGTTTTAATACAAACAACAAATACAAAGAAACAAAATGTCGACTATAGCTAACTTCAGTGTGTCGGTTTTTCGTAACGGTGTGCGCGCGCATCGTAAAAATTTATTCTCATAATTTTTCCCTAACGCGCCAAAAGAGGTATAACTTCAATAATATGTGTTGAAACGATGAAGGAGAAATCCAAAAAATAGTCAAACGGAATAGTAAATAATTTATTGCTAAATAAATAAATAGATCATGAATATGAAGATCGCACTACAATTAAAATGTCCAGTCCAACAGAAGAACACATATAAAATTAAGAATTGATAACAGAATATCAATATGTTCAAAGTATCTGACAAAGTGACCTCGGGGGACGTATAAAAAAACCATATATAATATTTTATGTATATATTTGTAGAGGTAATTATATCTATTATTTTGGTATGTAAAATACATTACGTATCAAAACGTGGTTACCTACTATTTTTGTATGTAGAAATGTATGTCTGTATGTGCTAAGTTATAGAACTGTCGATTTCCCTGAGATTGAAATTACTAATGCGTCGTGGGCTGGTGTGGTTATCATGCTCATTTGGAAAGATGACCACGGCCCTGCAGTGGGTATCATACAAGCCGATGTTATTTCTGTGTTTTATTTCAGTTAAATACCTTTGCGTCAAATAAAAAAAATCTTAAGAAAAGAAAACCTGTGTCTGGCTATATTATTTTCAATTTAATCAAGTCTATTACGGTTGGAAGACGTCCGACGATTCATATTCAAAACAACGTTTTACTAACCTTTCGGAGCGAATGATTGAAATAAATTGTATTCTAAAAACGAAACGAGCGCCTTTTCTGCTTTAACGCGTAAAAGGTATTGTTAGGAATTTTAATATTAATGCCTGTGAAAGCCGATTTGGTTGGCTGTTTATTGTTGGACAAAGCGGAAAAATATTGAGGAAGGAAAACCGTAAATATTTATCTTGGTCATTGTTTACCTATCAGGTAGTGGGATCGACGCCGTCCGCCCGGTCCTGCCGGATTGGTGTAATAGAGGATGGGGCTCCCTGACGTTCCGTCTGGTGCAGGTGCTGACCGGGCACGGTTGCTTCGGTTGGTACCTGCACCGGATAGCACGCAGGAAGCCGACCGCCGTATGCCATCAGTGCGGCGTTGACCTGGACACCGGGCAGCACTCTCTATCTGAGTGTGCTGCGTGGGAGGAGCAGCGTCGCACGTTGGCTGCGGCGGTGGGATAGGATCTCTCGCTGCCGAGCGTAGTTGCGGCCATGCTCGGTAGCGAGGATGTGTGGAATGTTGTGGCCACCTTCTGCGAGGAGGTCGACTCGCAGATGGAGGCGGCGGAGAGGGTCCGTGAGCAGGAACCTCAAAGTGGCCGTCTCCCAAGAGGATGGGGCCCGGCGGCGGCGCTTTTACTGTTGGGCCAACCGCTGGGGCTGCACGATGAAGTCTATAGAGATATCGTGCCGCCCCAACTATAGCTAGAGACGTACACCGTGGGGTTTTAGTCCGTGTGAGTCGGACATAACCCATTCTCTACCCCGAGAGGGTGGTGTATCCATAAGGGATTTCCCCACGTTAAAAAAAAAAGTAACTTTCGCGTTTTTACATAATCTAGGCAACAGCCCAAGCCGAGGTATGCCGTGCACCTTTGACCTAGTTGTCAAAATAAAATCGACTGAGTGCCTTAAGCGCTCGCCTTAGTGGTCCGGTGAAGCTGTTAAGACCTAGATAGACCAATAGCGTAGTCAGTTCGAAAAAAAAACTTTATAAGATAACGAAACACACAATAACAAATTATCTCGTAAGTAACGTAGCTATAGCTGATGGCGATACCCAAACCTGTTATCAACACTGTTTTTGTAAGCATTGATGCACACTTTCTTTTTTACTTATTTTACTAGATGATTCCCGCTTTACCCATATTATAAATTGTAAAGTGTCAATCGAATACAAAAAAATAAGTAGCCTGGAAGCATCTTCGAAAAATTCCGTATCGAATTGGTCTAAACAATTCATGTGGATACCTATATCATTATCACCCGTAATCTATCTATCTATCTATATATGTATATAATGAAAATCACAGGTCTTTAAGGCTCACTTACGTCTAATAGATAGATTACGGGTGATAATGATATAGGTATCCACATGAATTGTTTAGACCACCTAGTAATAATATATACGCCCTTGGCGTTTCAAAAAAAAACTACACTTATATGTGTAAACGTGTGTGGAGGTGATATGTGTAATGTTACAATGATGAGAGATTTGTATCACTGTATCGCGCGAGCAGCGCACTCAAGGGCTCCACGCCGAGGGAACGGACCTAGGCTTGAGCCGCTGCCGAGGGGGGCATAGTCGGGTTTATGAAGTGTTTTACACCATTGTATGAATTTTACCTTACTTATGGTGTACTGATGTAGATATTACTGATCATGACACGCCTACATTATGTTTCAAATGCGACTCTTGACGCCGCCATACAGAAAATACAATACATTAGTGCGTCATCTATTGCAGTCTATTTTCACTCTTCAGAATTGGATTTGTATGGAAAAGGCTCGTCTAGTTTTGGTTATCAATCAACTTACTAGATGGCACTGTTATATAATTTTTTTGGCAAGTTTGATAACAAAATATGGTGGACGACAATTAATTTTGACATATCAAACTGACAACTTTCAAATATTTATTTTCATTCTCTTTGTTTACGTATCTGCTACGAGAATGTGCTCTCTTAAATTTTCATGCCTCCTACAAACAATTTTATCTATCTCCGAATCTTGACTCCTGCATATACATACTTGGATTTAGATATGCCTTACGATGAATATATTCATTACAAATAAAAATGATCAAAAACTTGTATACGATTTACGCAGTACCGCTGTATGCATAGTGCATACATACATAGCTATAAATGTACATTTATAACCAACAGATATTAGTTCGAAACTAGTATTATAGAGGCGCTGATTGGAAAGAACGAGTGCGACCTCTATTTATATAACGCGTACTCTGTGATCTATTGCCGAATATTTTAAGCAACCATGAACGATAGATAATCCGACGAGAAAGTGTTCATTTGTGAAAATAAATATATTAATATCAAATGAATTCTAAAAATAGTAACCCAAAACAATGGCTGAAACTTTATGCAGCTCGATTTTATTCGGCGTCGAACAGATTTATTGTCCTACCCGTCATAACTATAAAATAGCCGTTGAATAGAACCATATTGAATTACAATTATTACTCAAGATAATGGATTTTGTATAAGTCTAAGAAATTTAATACAAGTACTTCTATGACATTGTGATAAATGTCTTCGTTCCCTGAAATAAATGCTTAGAAAAGATGTCCATATTTTTTTCCATTCATAATATATTTGTACTAAATACACTGAAAACAAACTGAATTGAAAAAGTCGACTCTGAATAACGAACCATAAGAAGTTAAGCGACTTTCCCTTTGTATATTATTTATACTCAACCAAATTTTAGGAAGCGATTAATTAGACGATTTTATATGGTAAATAGCCTGAAAGAAGTGAACATTCATTGGTTGTTATTTAGAAATACGTGTTTGCATTTTTATCCATAAACTAACTGCTCGTCTACCAAAGAAGAAAATAAACCAAACTTTTTCTTTACAGTAAAATGAAATAAAATGACACCTGAACGTCATTATGTGAATACGGTCAATATTAGAGATCTTGTTACTGCCTTCTCTCTTTTTTTTATGGCATAGATGGCAAACGAACATGTGGGTCACCTGGTGTTAAGTGATCACCACCGTCCATGGACACTAACAACACCAGAGGAGTCGCAAGTGCGTTGCCACCCTTGGGAGGATCGGTTAGGGGAGGAAGAGGGAGAGGAGAGAGGAGAGGGGACGGGAGGTGGGCCTCCGGCACTCTCACTGACCGAACGAAATGCAAGCACTGTTACTTCACGTCGGTTTTCTATGAAAAGGTGGTACTACCCTGGGCGAGCCGACCCACTCATGCTGAAACCAGTAATAGTTTCAGCGTGGCTCTACTACCATTAAAAACCACCATCTCTTACTCGCACACTCATATAGAGATTTTTTAACCCAATATTTTTACCATTTCAATTGGTATGATGTCCACAGGTTCGAACTCTGGCATGTATCAATGAATGTTTCGGAATTCGCGTACACTCACTAATTTGAATTGGTAACACTATCTAATGACGGTGAAGGGAACTATCGTGAGGAAACCTGAACCTGAGGAATATTCAGTCTATGTGGGTAAATACTCGTATAGAACTTCGAATTTGTCGGAGTTGAAATATACAGTACGTCGTGGGCTAGCACGGTGATTTTTCCCATACTTTCCTTCGGGAACAGGCTTGTGGTACTACAGTGGATCTCTTAAAGAATAATGTTTTGGAACCATCCTGATTGAATGCGTCTATTGATCTCTTTATATCAATTAGCCTTTGCTAAAGTAAAAACAGTATCCATTATAAGTTGAACTATTGATTTCTTCCAGCGTCTCACCTCCAACTGAAAGATGTACGAAATGTTGATCATAATCTTGTCGTGGACATGTTCATCCAGAGGCCAACCATAAAACAAGCATTGCGAAGATCATGTCTTGGAGATCAAAAAGTATTATAGGTCTTAATTTGGTAATTATGAATAGAATACGATATTCAAAAATATAAGACAGACCATAATTGATTGACCATTGACCATAATTAGATAGTAAAGAGAAGAAATCTTTTTATAGATAGATACAAACCTTGGAATCCTGAACAGGGTGCGACAGTTTTTCATGGTTTCACTGAACAGTTATATCTCATTTATAAGGCACAAGTTCGGCCTTGCGTGGAATATAGCTCGCACGTCTGAGACGGTTCCACAAAGTAGCTCTTGGATACCCTGGACAGATTGCAGAGACGGGCTGTCCGCATTGTGAATGATGCAGACATAGCAGTCTATATAGAGCCGCTTCGCTGACGCAGAGACATAGCCTCACTGAGTGTGATCTGCCATCTGTATCACGGCGATTGCTACGAAGAGTTATTTAATTTAATCCATTCCTCTCCATTCCACAACCGAACCAAGCACGCTTGGCTTCAAAGCCACAGTTTTATGGTAAATTGTATTTGCGCACAATTTTTTCTCGAACTGACTATGCTATTGACCTAGCAAGTTCTAACAGCTTCACCGGACTACTAAGGCGAGCACTTAAAGAACTCAGCCGATTTGGGCACGAACTAAAAATATCTTTGCCGTACCGTAAAGCTGTGGAACAATCTCCCGGCCAGTGTGTCTCCCTCCTTCCTATGACATGGGGTTCTTCAAGCGTAACATGAAGAGACACTTACGCAGGCCGGCATGGCAGTGGCGACCTGCGATGGATAGTTTGTATCTCGGTAGTTGCTATGTTTTTGGATTGAACTATGCTTACCATCAGGCATAGCACTGTCACTGTGTCATGCTACAATTGAAAAAAAAGAAACAAACCTAGTATCTAAGACGTAAAACTAAAAAAAGGCGAGGTAGAGAGAAGTGAAAACTCAATACAGTGAAATTCATGTGTTTTCTTTTCAATTCTCATATTAATTATAAAGTACATGACAATATTATAATTTCAGAATTTGTTTATTTATAATTATCAATATTTGTGTGTTTTTCATATCTATTGGCACTCGGAGTAATAATTATATTATATATATTTTTATAAAGTCCATTAATTAATCAAATATATGATGAGAAAAATTTACATGACATTTTATTTGCATTTATTTTTCTATTAAAGTTTTCATATTTTATATTTTTAAAATGGTTTATTATATCTAATCTTATATTACTATTACTGAGAAAACTCTGAAACCACGAATCCTGAAACAAAAAAAAACCCAGAAAATGCAGTCCTCGGGAATAGTCTAAAGTTGACTAGTTTTCTGTTACATAAAAATGGCAATATAATAAACAAACCATAATCTTAAAGAACTTCGTTTTTAACCGGAACGAAAAATTGTAAGGCTAAAAGAGCCCATCAAACTTCGTAACTATATAATAATAATTATAAATACAATGGTAGAACAAAATAATCCCAAGGAGGGTTGATGTCAGGGAGGCGGCCGATCGTAAAAAACAAAACCAAATCATATACCACAACATGATGAACATGTTGTACAGACCCTATTGTATCAATATTACATGTATACAGGCCCCTATAATTCGCGTCGCTATTCTGAGGCAAACCGATCAAGCACAATACGGCCGGTCATGCATACATAGAATGAAATGACGCCAAAGTTTATCTCCTGCCAAAAATACCGCTCAAAGCGCCTAAAAAAGTGTTCACTTCAAAAATTGCATGAGATCTATCCAGTAGTTTTTGTGATGCTAGCACAACGGCAAAACTCTATCATTGTATCATTCTCTCGTATTCTTATATTTTTGTTATCAAAATTTTCCTTAGTACTTAAGCAATATAAATGTAATGAATGTTTAAACACTTCGGTATGTCAGGTAATGTGTTATTTAACGAGCGTGAAGTGTATAGCTTGAGAGGCTTCTTCACAAATTTACATTGTTTCTCGAATTTTACTTTCTGTTTTATTTTCACAAAAATTTAATATCTCCTTATTCACTGTTTCTGTATTCCCGGATAGAATAATGTATTCGCACTTTCCTGTATTCGCGTATCCAAAATTAGCAATGTGTACCTAATGTTTTCTTATGGTAATAGGTAAATCAAATACG
>MU160019.1:32067-45188 GCA_015888305.1 Antheraea pernyi
CTGCTGAGGTTTATCTGGTGACTACAGTATGGAGTTCTTCAAGGGGAAAGTAAATAGGACATTAACGGGTCGTTAACGCGCATGTGACACCTCCGGTGTTTCAAGCGTCCACAGGCTGCGGTGACTGCTTGCCATCAAGCGGCCCGCATGCTTATTTACTACCGTCGCAGTATAAAAAAACCCTGTGTTCCTTAACTGAAAGTACACCGCAACAACCTTTAATATATACGACGTAGAAGGTCTAGGTATAATCATTTTTATCACGTATAAATTTAATTAGCTGGTTCCGATATTGTTTTTTTCTGTGAAGTAGATCATTTAATGGGAATTAAATTAGACTTTGAAGTCTAATTTATTTGTTTTCATGTAGGGTGTTATTGTCCAATTCTAGAAGAGGCATAAGTTGTCGTAATTGAAAAAATACTCCCGGTCGTCTTCGTGAGCTTGAAGAATGGAACCTATGGATTCGAAATCAAATAACTTATTAAAAAGTAGAATACAATAAAAATGATTAACTACTTTAAACCTCCCTATCTTCTATCTATACATACGAGTATAATGAGAATGTAAATCTAACGTGTCTTTACTTTTGTGAAAAAAAATTGTTGCAAGTGTCTTGGAATAAGTAAGAAAAAGCCTTTTGATTATTTTTAGAAATGTCTATCTATCTGTATATTCGTTTCAATACGCATCACCGCTAAAGTACTGCGTTCACGGTAAAACCTCATCAAGAAAATCATAAAACATATCCTCGATAAACCAATAGTCTTGATTTCATTAAAATCGGTTCACTCTGTCATAAGTTATTTTAATGACAACAAAGTAGATAAGTAAAGGGACTTAATACATTCAGATGCTTTAATTTGTCACTGTTTTTACATTAAAATCCACGCGGACGAAGTCGCGAGCACAGCTAGTAATCTATATAAAAATAATCCTAACTAATATTATAAAAGCGAATATGTGTTTATGTGTTTGATATGCTATCACGACCAAATTACTCAACAGCTCAGCATTAAATTTTGCATATGCATTGTCATGGTATACAAAGGGACATAGGGTATCTTTCATTCAGAAAAATTGTATTGTTCCCGAGTGGTAAATGAAATCTAAACTAACGCAAACAAAGATTAATAAGATATTGTTTGTTGGAATAAATTGATTTCACTTTAATATATATTTATTTTATTATGTAACCTTGGAACGTATCCCCTATATTCCTATACAAAATACCATTCCCTATCCGACTTATTCCTGGCTTATTTATGGAACCTATCCATCGTCAATAACGAGATTTTACTGTACATTTAATTTATTAATTCAGTATGTGGGTTATAGACAGCTTTCTTCATTGTAGCACGTCAATGTGATGGTACTTGACAGCAAATACAGTCAAACCAACCAAACAACAATGGTGGTCTAGAGATCCATTATTGTGTCGTCACATTTCAAAACAAGCTAACTTTAGCCGTTCCTAACAATTTACGTTATTTTTCAAGATCTTCAAATTTTGTGTAAGTAAAATATAAATAATATAGTAAAAGAAACTAGACAACCTTATGAAAGACAAAATTTGAACTTCGTTCACGGTGTATAAAAACTGGTAATCTTAAAAATATTAAACATGTTATATGTTTTTTTTTCTTAGGAGGCAAACGAATAGGTGGGTCACCTGATGTTAAGTGATTACCACCGTCCATTGACACTTACGACACCAAGGGAGGGGCAAGTGCGTTGCCAGCCTGTTTGGGGGAGGGGGAGGAGATAGGGAGAGCAGGGGAGGGGACGGTAGGTGGGTCCCTGGCGCTCTCACTGACCGAACGAAACGTAACAATGCAAGCACTGTTACTTCACGTCGGTTTTCTGTGAAAAGATGGTTCTACCCCGGACGAGCCGACCCATTCGTGCTGAAACCAATAATATCTTCAGCGTGGCTCTACCACCTACAGAAGGATTAAGCTCATTTTGAAATATAAAGACTCAATTCATCTTCAATGTTTGCTCTTTCGCCACACGGGAAGCCTCTCAACGCCAACGTTCTTTACAAACATCAAATTGTACGTAGGTTCACACAGAATGGTCCACACATTGGTGCACAGAAGAGTGTACATATTTTCGTTATCGCTTTGTTCTTACGAAACACGTGATTAGGTGGCCTTTTTGCGATAATTCTTCGACAGTTCATAGCCTAAAATGCTACTGTATTAGAATCTGTCCTTTCACCTTTCATTACCTCAATTTTTTCCGTGCATAACCTTAGGAAGCATTCACCGGCCAACCGATGTTAACGTTTATCTATCTATACATACTCGTATAATAAAAATGTACCTAAATCACGTTACATTTACGTCAGTATTTTTTTTAGATCATTATTATTAGATTTTTGTGAAAAATAATTGTTGCAGGTGTCTAGGAATAACCAATAAAATAGACTTCATTCAATAAACAATCATTTTTAGAAATGTCTGTGTGTTTGTTTGGACACGCATCACTGCTAAAATACTGTATTCACGATAAAACATCACGCTTATTATAAACCATATCTTCGAGTAACGTTTAGTCTATGTTTTATTAAAATCGGTTTACTGTATCGAAAGTTATTGTTATTTTAATGACGCGACTTAGTACGAGAGAAAAGTAGATAAATAAATGGACTTAATACATACAGAATCCACGCGGACGAAGTCACCGACACAGCTAATATCAAACATACATATTACTAAAATGTATTTTATGTTGATAAATAGATAATATGTAGGCCATATCGCTCGCAAGTACAAAGTCGTTACGTAACAGCTTTAATACCAAAGTAGTGTACAGTTAGGGTTGTCATCTTTTGCACTCAGGTTTCCGGAAAACGTTCATTAAAATACGAAACGGCGTTGAAAACGCTGAACAACAAAGAAATACTTCTTTAAATATAGTTTATAGATTTTAGGGATTTATCACAATCACACCTAATTGATGATACAGTCTAAGGCGGTAATCATGCTAAGCATAGGGGGGTATTGGTTCTCAAGTGCAAATGCTAGAACACCGAACAAATGATTGGCATTTCAACTTGAGAGCGTAATTAACCGGACAGGCTTTAAAAAATCCCTATGCTATGATTTCCGTCACCGAATTCACCAGAAAATAATTCACCAACTCATGCATAAGAATTCGAACCACTGCCTTTTATTTATTAGATTGTAATTACGTAATTTAAGTTACGTCTTTTCAATTTTATTATGACAAATATTTCGAAAAGTTCTCTATCCTGTTACCTCGCCAAAATCAATTCATACGTCTGCAAAATGACTTACGACAAAGACATGCTTCTTAATTATATTTATACGTATAGATTCAAAACGCATACTATCATGTTATGCAAAAGAAACTACGAAAATCGGCGGACCTCATACAATAAGAACCTTAGAAAAAGGGACGTGCCAAGTGTGTCAGAACGATTGGTGACCCTATTTATAATGTTCATTAATCATGAACTATGCTAAGTTGCCGAAGCATGTTACTAACTACCTTAAGTAGCAATTATGTTACTTTCCTTCCCAGAGGGGTATTTACGGGAACTTAAGCACTTTACGTGATTTATTTTTCTCAACCTATTGT
Source organism: Antheraea pernyi (assembly GCA_015888305.1). NCBI lineage: Eukaryota > Metazoa > Arthropoda > Insecta > Lepidoptera > Saturniidae > Antheraea > Antheraea pernyi. The sequence continues at coordinate 35,677 of MU160019.1, forward strand.
GTCTTCATGGTTCCTTATAAATGAAATAATATTATGAAATCTCACAATATAAGTTTTTGTTTATAACTGACAGTGGCAAATGTTTTTGCGGTGCCATAATAAGAATAAGAAATTACATTTACATATTAATTACGTAGTTGGCCGTGCGTAGGAGGTTTGTAAAAGAAAGGCAATTTGTAGTCTTTACAAAAACTTATAGTATTATTAATGAATACACTTAAACTAAGTTGTGAACCTCCAAGCTCAAGCGATAGAGCGAGATTGTTCCCTTGTCATCGATTTATTGTCCCACGATGTGTCCATTTGACATGGTCAGCGCTTTTCTATGATTCGCATGGGAACTTGCACTGTAATCTGAGTCCACGTTATCTGGTTCTAGGTAATAGAGTACGTTAGGTAGGTAGGGCAGTAGGTAACATAGTTGTTAATCTAAAGGATGTATGTACATAAACACTTATACCATTAGACTATTGTTTGTATTTATCTACTATTCGTGCCTGTACGTATTTATTTAATCTGTATCGTACACGTCTTGTGTTTATTGTACATATCTATACCAATATTATAAAGAGGTAAAGTTTGTGAATTTGTGAGTTTGTGAGGTTGTAGGGGGTAATCTCTGGATCTACTAAACCGATTCTGAAAATTTACCAATATAAATTCCCATTATTTGTGAGTGCCATAGGCTATATATCAATTCGAAAAAAGAAAAGACTTTTTTGTGATAGTCGGATTTGCAAAGTAAGTCGGAGAAAAAACGGGCGAACGAAAACATTTCTTACGAAAGCTGCCTTAACGAAGAGAGATATATGATTGAGTTCTAGAGAAAAGTTGTAGAGCTTGATAATGCCTACAAAAAAGTCAGCATACGTTTTAATTTAAACGTTTTTATTTAGTTTTATTATCAGGGCGGGACAACGTCCGCCGTGCCAGCTAGTACATTATAAAAACATTTCAAATTATGTTGTTAGTACAAAGGGCTGTAGTAATATGGAAATTTCACATCTCGATAAATAGACAAACTAATTTAAAGTATAAAGCTAATAAATGTTTCTGTAAACAATTTTTCCACACTAAGCAAATATATGTACATAAGATATCTCGTTTACTGTCCATCGGGTGATTTTGCAGTAATATATATATATATATAAAATAATAATGAGCGTGCCATCTAGTGATAAAGTTAAATACTAAATACAAACAACACTTTACTTAATAGCATTACCGTGTGACGTGAATTATTTGATTTTACATTTCGTCAGTTCCATTTACATTAGCTCAAGAAGGCCCTTCATGCAATGGTAGTAAATATTATTACTGAAGTAAGAGGTTACGGGTTCGATCCTCACTGGAAGTTAATTTTATGTGAATTTGAATTTTGAATGATAGATGTGTGTGTGTACATTATTTAAAACCTGCATTTTGTAAAAGACCGGCATGATCAAAATACTAGAAACTGTGACAAACTGGTCGTCCCATGCTTCAGACTTAGCAAAACCTGTAATAGTTTCTTAGGTAATAGTGTTAGGTTTTACAATAAAGTCCCAAAACATTACCGATTTGCCGGACTGTAAATTTAAACACCATGTCAAGCGGGTTTTAGTGTCGAAAGGCTACTATAGAGTGGATCAATACATGAACGATGGTGACGTCTGGAATTGAATCCTCTCTGTGCATCCACTAAAAACGGTATTGTAACGTATAATGCATTTGGAATATATATATATATGTTAAAAAGATGTACCCGATCGAGTTTCTCCTCGGTGACTGGGTTGTTTTCCGAACCGGTGGTAGTTTTGACGTCATAAGCGCCATATTAAAGCCTAAGCTGAATAAAGTATTTTTGATTTGATTTGATTATGTCATGAATGTATAATGTATACATAGTTATTACTCCTTCTTTCTGATTTTCATATTTACATCATATAGTACAATTTGTCATATTCTATTTTAAACTTTTATGTTTACACTTCAAATCGATATTTCAAAAATAAGAGCTTTCACTTTTATGGAGACGTGTCTTTAAACTGTGATTTTACTGCACAAAACTATCATAATATAGAGAGTATGTATATAATGTATAAACTATCCCTCGCCGGTCGTCGCTGTCATGCAGGCCTGCAAAAAGCTGGATATGCACAGGCTGATCCCGAAACGCGACACGCAGAAGCGAATCACTATGACGGGCTTTTTCGCCATATACATGGTGGTTGCGACCCAGTCAGGCTGTAAAACCCTACCACCCCGCTTTCGCCATTGCCTCGTTCGTTATTCTGCACCACGTGCAGGTGAGGTTGGCTTGGGTGTCTCAAGTCTTTTGATGTTATTCGACACCCCTTACACCCCACACCCCACCCATGTGTCTTAATTTAAGGTGTTTATATTAGAGTACCTACAACTAAAATCTTTACTATCGTTATGTTATAAATGCGTTTGTGAGTTTCTTTGTTACACTTTCAAGACTTGACTACTCATCTGATCATTATGAGATTTTGCATATACGTCGTCAGAGGTACAGAAAAGGGTATAGTGTACGTTTTATGTAAAGAAAATATACTGTTTCCGAAGAATAGATCAAATCTACATTGACATGAGCGAAGCCATGGGTAAACGCTAGATATTTATAAAGAAAACAAAAGATGGAGAAACTTTTTAGTCATATTTATGAACGAGTTAATACGACACACTACACTCTTTCACGAGCGATTTGAGTCTATAGGAAGTCAGAATTCACAAGTAATTATTATTGTTTGTCTTTACACGTGCAATTTGCCCGCGTAAAAGCGTTTTCACGCGGGAAAGACAGATATTAAATTTAACATCGGCTAGAAAAAAAAGTGTCATCCCTTCCTCTTTTTTTAATTACAGGCGTCATACTTAAATGATCCACGTCACTCCCCATAACCAAGAGTAGACTCTATATACTATATATTAAAATCTATGAGAGAAATAAACATACCTACATATTATATATACACTAAGCAAAAAGGTACAAAATGAAGACATCCTTATCCTTTCTTATTCTTACATTATTCAAAGACGACATTCTTCTGTCTATTTGTTCATTAACGAGCTTAAACGTTGAGATCTACTTAACCGATTTACATAAGTCTTTATGTAGATTTACTATTCTTCACATGTAAAATAATAAAAAGTTAAATACTTTATAAATCTTCCCGTATTTCACGGAACATGCTGCATTTTTTAAATAAATAATACTCTAGTGTCATCATATACTCGTATATTAATACGTGAAGCCTAAACTTTGTATCCCTTTTTAACGGAATTGGGCGAACGGATGAACGTGAAATTTGGCATAGTTAAAGTTTATATGGAGGAGAAGTGCAGAAAGCTATTTATTTTATATAAAATGCATTAGAAGTACATTAAATTAATTAAAATATGCATTACTCACACTACTGCTTCAATTTTACACAACATATACACACATGTAAATAAAAAAGACATTTTGACATCCGTCAATAAAGGACTTCAAAACAGGTTGCGAAGGAGGTTGCTATGCTCGACTGTATGTATGATTTTACTCTTTCGTTCCAATTACCCTTTTTCATTCTCTTTCATTTTCTCTCTCTTTTTCATTTTCTTTCTTTTTCAATTTCATTCTTCACATGTCGTCAAACACGCGTTCGAAGTAAAGATTATCAGTAAGCAATGTACTTATTTATATGTATTTCTGGGGGGCTGGTGTTAATCGCATCAGCAACAAGTATGTCTCTCATTCCTCAGTACATGTTCCTCGGATGGGGCTAAAGAGTAACAAATTTTTGGTCGCTATACTGTTCTACATAAATTGAACTCTCGTAGCAACAAATAGAGTAATCAATCAATCGACAATAACAAGAGATGGACACTCTATTTAGCCATACGATTAAATAAATATGTATTTGTGTGCATACTACTAATATTATAAATGTGAATGTAAGTTTGACACGGTTTCATGCCCTAATAACTCGACAGATTATCGTGAAATTTTGTGAACAAATTATCAGCAATACAGAAAAAGATATGTGCTACCGTTTATACAGAAAAAGTGTACTGTTAAATCTACAAGCTACAATCTACTAAGCGGAGAGCAAAATAAAGTGTTTAGATAAAACGAAAATTAATGCATAATGACACCGAATTTGACGGACGCAGTAGTTACATGCTGCTGTGCTTCAGTCGGTATTGTGTAATACACAGATACGAACAGTTTCGACGTAGACCTCAGAAGTAGCAATCTATTATACAGTAGACCCTTACTTTACAGTTACTTAAATAAATGTTTGGATGAGCTCTGTAACATAAATTGTCTGCCAATAAGTAATTTCGAATGAATGTACAAAACAATAAGTTTCTCGGAATTTATTGGTTGCATGTATTTACAAGTGAAATTGTTATCACAAACAATAAGTATACAATCACGTATTGTTTCTTTGAAATCCTTAAAAGCTGTATTTGCGGTGGTTAGGACAGCGGCTTACTTGGATGGTTAGTTGTAGATCACTGTTCTGGAAATGGTGCTGTGTGATAAAAATCTTTTTTTTTTACCGTGGAGAGAAAATCCATCATGGACTGTCAGGCCCTCAGGGGAGAGCTTGAACTGAACCGACCACCAGCATTTGTGCTGCCTCGCAGGGGTGGTGCCATACGGCGACTTTAACCGGCTAAAACTCCACGACAACCAACGCCGCACTATGAGGTGTCCCGGGGTTGCGTGAGAAAGCTCCGCAACACCCCCGGCGGCAGGCGTTTCCCACGCCACACCTGACTGAGGCAGCCCGGTTGCGAGACCCGGTTTATAAAAACCTAACCTAACCTTTTTACCTAAGTAATATGAGTTCAAACCGAAAATTAACAACACTAACATACGCTAATAAATTAAAAGCGGTGAAAAGTGAATTAGAAAGAAAAGTTGTTACGGCTCAGTTTGGAATACACAATATGTAATAATGTACTTTACATTATCACTTATAATTAAAAAAGAAGCTGAACTCTTGAAGAAACGAGAATCTGGAGAAATTATTTTATGTAAAAGACGAAATATTGCTGAATTCCCTAATTTGGAGCAATGTTTATTTACGTGGTTCAACCAGTATCCAAACCAAAACATCAGTATTTCAAACCCATAGGGGAAGAAAAAGCTGAAGAGTTCACCAATTCGATGAAAATCCATAATTTTAAAGCTAACAAAGGCTGGTTAGAAAACTTTCTGAAAGGACATGAAAGTGTGCGTCGAAACTGCAAGTGTAACATAAACCCTTGATAAGTTAAAAACACTATAACTTAAAATATTTTTTGTCCTTTGGATTTTAACGTATCGGGGTTCTACTGTAATTGATTTTAAGACTTCAATTCTTTGTGTTGGTAGTATATAGCCACAGTTTTACTATGACTACGTGTGAATGAAAAGCAAAGACAAACCCCACTGCCCTGCCAACGGGCTCTAGAAGAACGTCGTGGGATTTCAAGCAGTAAATTTCGGCATAATTTACTCGCCGCTGCGTAATGAAAAGTATTCAATACATGATATTGCCCACGTTAAAAAAAGCCGCAATATAATAATAACCACTTAAAATAAGTTGGTACTTCATGAAATAAAAACTGATCCAAATTATTTATTAAAAGATTTACTAATATAAGACATTGTTACATAAAATATATACGTACTTATTATCCATTTGGCATGGACGTAAGAAACTAAAGACTCCGGCTAGTCGACAGCAATTTTCCCGTGCCAAGTTTAGTTTGCGTAAATCCACTGAAATAAAATTAAAAATAAAACACGACGGGAAGAATTAACCGCCAGAGGCAATTTATGTAAATTTTATACCTTTTCATACTATTTGCAGAAAAATGTGGTTTTTAAATATTGTTCATTCTTACAAATAACACTGACGTAATCCATTTAACAATTCAATGTTTTCGTGAATTCCGCGAATTTCCGTGCTCCATTCTGTGATACATTTTCCTGTCAACTTTATTATTGACTCACAAAAATATTTGGATAATAAATTTTGAGCGCGTATCTGAACCTTTAGGTACTGAAGGAAACGGATTATCAGAGGATCAGTGGTGCTTATCTCGCATACGAAATACCTGGCAAAGATAATAGCTACCTACATTTAACAAAAGTTTGTACATACTGTATAGTTATTTATCCAGAAATGTAATTTATACATCTACACACATAAACAAAATTGAAGTGTTTATTTGTAATGTAAAAATACATAAACAAAATTGAAGTGTCTATTTGTAATGTAAAAACAACAGCATTTACATAATGGATATGAATGTGTATATGATACAACATAAGAAACATTTTTTAAAATTATGTCTGTTTGTTTGTTTCAGATGAGCTCCTAAATGGCTTTCGTTGGCAGCTAATTAATGTAATAAAGTACTAGGCAATTTAAATACGGTTACGGAATGAGCACCACACGCACGTTTACAATGAACAAAATATTTTTGCCAACTTCTATACGGGAGAAGTCACGGGTATCCGCTGGTATTTAATGTACCGACAATTTTGCACGTGTTGTTATTATTTTCGTTTGTAATTTAGATGAGTTTTAATAAATAGTTGGATTATAACAAACGACCTATCTGTGCTAATCTAAGCCAAGCTATATTCATATATACATGAGTTGTTGAAATTACACAGTATCTATTTTGTTATAATCCAACTATTTATTAAAACTCATCTAAATTACAAACGAAAATAATAACAACACGTGAGTAAAAAAAAAAAAGACTATGAGATCGATCAATTCCAACGTACGTACGCGGGCGCGCAGTCCGGAGGGCGGCCTTCCTTCGCCATTAGGCAAAGCCGCCCAGTCTTCCAGATCTTCGGGAACTGCCCGACCGCAAAACAGCGGTCATAAAGCTCCCGAAGCCACCCTCCCAGATGACCCAGCGCTATGGCCAGCACTCGGCCCGGGACCCCGTCAGGGCCGGGTGCTCTCCGTTTCTTGAGGAGGTGTTCCACAACCCTCCCCATCTCCTCCTCCGTTACTGGGGGAGGGTCGTTGTCCACCTCTTCCGCTACCGCCCTAGGTGGAGGCATGGGAGGAGGTGGCAGCATCGGAGGGTCGGGGAACAGTTCTTCCACGACCCTCGCCACCACTTCCGGCTCGAGGTTTTCCGTCACCGGGGGCGCCTGGCCACGGAAATTCTTCCGGGCCACCCGGTACGGGCGCCCCCACGGATCCCTCTCCAATTCCCGAAGCATCTCCTCCCATGCCTCGTCTTTCGCTCGGCTGATGGCGACCTGCAATGCTTTCCTGCAGGCCCTGTAGTCGCCATACAGCCGAGCCTCCTCATCGGGATCCCGATTCGTTCTCCTCCGACGGCTGCGCCCGTACAACCGCCGGGCCGCGGAGCAGGCCACACGAAGATTAGCAATCTCGTGCGACCACCAGTACACCGCCCTTCTGTTAGGGCGGTGCACGGTCCGCGGCATCGACGCGTCGCAAACCTCCGTGAGAGAGTGACGGAGGCGGGCTGCGGACGCGTCGATATCACTGTCCGGGGGGGACAGGCACCAGGCCTGGACGATGGCCGCCTCCTCTGCCATCTCCCTATCGAGGCGGCTCATCGCCCAACGGGGGAACGTCGCACCCCCCCTTGGGGGGCGGGTCAACGGTCCATTGTGGGAGGTGGAGACCTCGAACCTGATGTATCGGTGGTCCGATAGGGTCTCCACCTCCTCTATTACCCTCCACCCCCGAACACGGCGTGCGACCGAGGGGGTAGCGAACGATATGTCCACTATAGAGCCCCCGTTATGTCGCACACACGTGTAGGCGTTCCCCCGGTTGAGGAGGGACAACCCATGTTGGACTGCCCACTCCTCAAGTGCCTCGCCACGCGGGTCTGTGGCGGCCGCTCCCCACGCCCTTGATTTGGCGTTAAAGTCACCCATAAGGACGATGGGGAGCGGCTCAAGCCGCCTCACGACCGGCCCCAGCGAATCCAGGAAGGACTCGAATTCGATGAGGGGCCGGTTCGGTGAAAAGTAGACCCCGAGGGTCGCAAAACCCCGCGAGGCGACCGCCACGAACCCAGATCCCCTCTCTTTAACTGAGAGGGGCAATCCCCCCCCGGATAATACCGCCACGGAGCCGTCCACGTCTCCGGCCCAGTGAGGCTGGTCCGGGACGTGGTACGGCTCCGCAACAACAGTTACATCAATAGCCCACTGCACCACCGCCTGCGAGAGGTCCTGTGCAGCGGCGGAGTGGTTCAAGTTTCCTTGGAGGTAGCTGCTATGGGCGTATTCCATTACTCGTCCATAGCAACCACCTCCGTAATCCCCTCCTTGAACAGGGGGACTTTTCCCTTCACAGGGGGAGGCCTGCATTTAGCCCCTCCCATTATGTGAGTTGCCGGAATACCGGCTTCTGCGCATACGGTACACCGCGGTTTTGCCGCTTTGCAGTGCTCTGCACGGTGTCCGTCTTCGCTACATCGGTAGCAGGTCGTCTTCCGATCCGCCAATGACGGGCACATCGGTAATTCTTGTTAGTTCATTGAAATGAAATGATCGCAAGAAACTTGTAATATAATTACCTACTCGACAATGGCAGTAATAACAGCCCATTGTAAAGAAGAATAAAACATATAAAGAGACGATGCACATATTTTTGATTTATATCAAGTCGACAATGTAGTTTGAAAAGGCGCAACTCCATAGTAAAATCGAAAAGTATGAGTTCCATTCTACCGTTTCTCAGGAGAAAACCTCAGGAATAATTTCATTAACCATGCTATCTACGCTAGTCGAATATAAAAAATATTCCATTCAAAATGTTCAGTATAAATGAGTCCGTTCATCGTTATGTTTTTTATCTACAAATAAACGTAAGCTAATATTTTATATAAACTTATGCGGTATAATTACAAAAAAGTTAAATACGTATTGAACCCTGGCTTTAAAAAGGTCTCGTATTAAATACATCGCGGACGATGAATGTTCGCCATCTTGCTCTTTTGTCTCGCTTTGATTACGTTAGTTTAGAATCTTCGATCAACAATAACTTCCTCCGTTTCCACCTGAGCCAGTGCCGGATCGGATGCAGGAACGGAAGCAGAAACACGGGATAGACCCGGGGTTTTAGAATCTTCGATCAACAATAACTTCTTTTTTTTTTCATTGGGAATTCCTTTATGGATACACCACCCTCCCGGGGGAGAGAGGGGGTTATGTCCGACTCCCACGGACTAAAAACCCCATGGTTGCCCACGTATCACCCTCAGCGTCACGGTGCGCTGCGCAGCTCGCAGCGCACGTACATTGGAGGCGCTGAGGGCGTCCGCCCACAACGGTGCTCCATAGGCGGCCATGGACTGCACAACCCCCATGTAGAGGCGCCGGCAGGCGGCACCCGGCCCCCCCGTGTTGGGAAGGAGTCGTCCGAGCGCCGCCGCCGCCCCGACAATGCGCGGTCCGAGCCCCTTGAAGTGGGGCTCGAACCGCCAGCGTCCGTCCAGGGTGAGGCCCAGATACT
>MU160019.1:51159-72181 GCA_015888305.1 Antheraea pernyi
CATATATCTCTCATCGTTCGTAAGAAACGTTTTCGTTCGACCATTTTTTCTCCGACTCCTCAGATATTACCCCCTACAACCTCACAAACTTTACCTCTTTATAATATTAGTATAGATAATATAATTAGTTAATAGCTTCTAATCACTTCGTGGAATAGCTATTTTGGGCTAAGACGCAGCGGAAGCTCTCAAAAGGAAAAAATACCCCAATTTTAAAACATTTTTCATTGTTGCTCCGCTCCTATTAGTCTTAGCGTGATGATATCTATATCACTCACAAATAACGTGGCTTTATATTGGCAAAAGAATTTTCAAAATCTGTTTTGTAGGACCTGAGATTACCCCTTACAACGTCACAAACTCACAAACTTTACCTCTTTATAATATTATCATTATATTATATTAGTATAGATAGTATAGATTATAGAGTCGCAACAGATAACATTATAGAGTCAAATAACAAAAGATTAAGGATAAATTATAAAATCCATTACATGGCGGACTAAGATCCCGCCAAAGTCAAATCTTGGTTATAGATTTTCATCTTAATATTTTTGTTAGTTAACCATTAATTAGTGAGAGGTTATCACCGTGCTATCGCTTCATCTCCTTGAAATTTTTCATCAAGAATTCCGTCTCATTATAAAATTATCACTATGTCGATTGCCGCGATTTCTGGTCATACTGCCATTGAACTAAATTCTGTTAGTACGATAGATTCGGCTCAACGTCGAGCTTTAGCAGAAGCGGACGTGTTATACAGGCTGCTAATGTTAAAGAAGTTATATGCAGTATATATTTTTAGGGATCCATAACATATGATAAAAAATGGAATTCGTATAGAATATATCATTCGTTCGTCTGATTGTCTGTCCATTTGTCAAAGTTATTTTTTTGTAAAATATAGCATGAAAATTTAAGTTGAACTTAATCTTAATATTAAGATTCTTCTATTAAAATATAATCATGTCTCTAGATTAAAGCCATACAGAGATACGGCTCTTAATATCTAAAATTTCGATATACTGACTGGTTTCAGTCAGTATTCTGCGACGTTCACATTCCTCAAATTTGCCATAAAGAATTGTTATTCGGTAAAGGTTAAGAAATAAATCCGAAAATAATGAACTTCAGATCCTATTGTGGTATTACGAGTCTTACGTAACAAAGTTATGTTACGATTTATTCATTTCTCCAGATACACGTTAAAACTTCAAATTATGGAATTTAAATAATTCAGACTATAGTTGATATAAAAATTCAAAAAAGAACACAGTTATTCCACTGTTTTGAGTTTTTACTTCTATCGACAGTCCTTATGAGCGACTCGACTTTTTTGTTCTAAAACAATAGCAATTAAACTTCTCCTTTTACACTTTTTATAAGATTAGCTATCTGCCAGTGAAAGTTATGTGAAAATCGATCGAATCGTTTTGAAGATAGCACTGCGGGCAAAGCCACGGTTAACAGCTAGGTATAAACTCAAATTGCTTACATTACTTTTTATAAGATCAGCTATCTGTTAGTGAAAGTTATGTGAAGATCGATTGAACCATTTTGGAGATAGCATTGCGGGCGACGTCATGGTTAACAGCTGCATAAACTAAAATTGCTTCAATTACTTTTTATAATGTCCTCTATCTGCCGGTGAAAGTCCCGTAAAAACGTTCGCACCGTTTCGTAGATAGCACTGCAGGCGAAGCCATGATTAACATCTAGTCTAAATTAAAATTACTTAAATTACATTTTATAAGGTCAGCTATCTGTCAGTGAAAGTTCCGTGGAAATCGTTCCAACCGTTTTGAAGATAGCATGGCAGACAAAGCCGCGGTTAACAGATAGTCTAATTTAAAGTAGCCTAAGTAACGCGCTGTATTTTTTTCTATCTGGCAGTGAAATTCCCGTCAAAATCGGTTTTGCCGTTTCGAAGATTACCCGGAACAAACAGACAGACCGACAGACCAACGAAAATTTTAAAAATTGCATTTTTGTTATCAGTAGCGTGTATACTTTCATACCCAATCAGTCAAAGATTTTTATTTTGATATTACATACAGACACTTCATTTTTATTATATGTATATAGATTATAAACTTTTAAAATTCATTGAATTGAATTAATTAATTAAATAAATTAACATTTTTGAAGACAGAAAAAAAATTGACTAAACGAAACATAAACAAAATAGAGGCAGTATGTTCAGTATTTTAATTTTAACCTAAAATAATGAAGATTAAATATTGTTCTAGACACTGTTTATTTTTCATAATATTTATTACATTCAGTACTGTTAATGATGTTTTGTGGCGTTAGGTTCGATCAGCTAGTATAAACTAAAATTGCCTAAATTACTTTTTGTAAAGTCAGCTATCTGCCAGTGAAAGTCTCGTGAAAACTGGTCTAACTGTTTTGGAGATAGCATTGTAGGCGAAACTACGGTTAACTGCTAGTATAAACTAAAATTGCTCGAATTACTTTTTATAAGATTAGCTATCTGCCAGTGAAAGTTATGTGAAAATCGATCGAATCGTTTTGAAGATATCACTGCGGGCAAAGCCACGGTTAACAGCTAGGTATAAACTCAAATTGCTTACATTACTTTTTATAAGATCAGCTATCTGTTAGTGAAAGTTATGTGAAGATCGATTGAACCATTTTGGAGATAGCATTGCGGGCGACGTCATGGTTAACAGCTGCATAAACTAAAATTGCTTCAATTACTTTTTATAATGTCCTCTATCTGCCGGTGAAAGTCCCGTAAAAACGTTCGCACCGTTTCGTAGATAGCACTGCAGGCGAAGCCATGATTAACATCTAGTCTAAATTAAAATTACTTAAATTACATTTTATAAGGTCAGCTATCTGTCAGTGAAAGTTCCGTGGAAATCGTTCCAACCGTTTTGAAGATAGCATGGCAGACGAAGCCGCGTTTAACAGATAGTCTAATTTAAAGTAGCCTAACAAATGTCTTCATTTTTATCCTTGCTAGAGTCTAAATTTTAACACCATTTTTGTTTATGGATTGCCTGTATGGATTTTTTTTTAACCAAGGACAACTCCTAAAAATGGAAAATTAAGGAAAATTAAACTTTTAAAATTCATTGAATTGAATTAATTAATTAAATAAATTAACATTTTTGAACACAGAAAAAAAAATTGACTAAACGAAACATAAACAAAATAGAGGCAGTATGTTCAGTATTTTAATTTTAACCTAAAATAATGAAGATTAAATATTGTTCTAGACACTGTTTATTTTTCATAATATTTATTACATTCAGTACTGTTAATGATGTTTTGTGGCGTTAGGTTCGATTTTTAAATCAATGCAGTTTTGAGGTTTCTTATGTTAACTAGTGATGGATTTCTTTGTTTAATGTCATTTACTACGTATCAAAGAAAATAGCAGATAATAATAATAAAAAAAAAAAAACAAAAGAAAATCATAAGTAAAACTCTATTCAAAATTATCTGTTTTCGAATTGCTAAATACTAATATGTGGCCAATTGGAAATAAGAAAAGCAGTGCGTGTAACGGTGTTGTACACGCGGGGGAAATGAAAATTCTTTGGCTTATATGTATTCAATTATATATACATATGAGAATGCTCATAAACTGCATACAATACCAAGTCCCGTAGTATAAATACTTACCTATACCTTTGCTCATTTTGGTATACATCTAGGCCACACTTATACTTACTTACACACACACCTAAATACGTACCTTACGTTAAACTCGTAGCGGGTAACGTCTAACGCAAATTTTCCCCTACCGTCCCATAAGAAGTTTCTCTTAATAAATATTTTCTATCATACTGCCATCTTTTTGCGTTCCTGTAAATATGATCATGAGTGTACTTCAATGTGTGTGAAATGATTATTATATAATGCAGCAATACCATATTACGATATTGTGGAACTCACGTGTACACTGTGAACGGTTTAGTATATGCATGTATATTTGGTTAACAAATTGGTGTAATTACATTTATTAAAACAAATAGAAGCAAATTACCCAGGCACAAAAAACGTTGGCTGGACGTGGTGAAAGCGGACATAAAAGAGAACAACCTCACACAAAAGCATGCTGAAGACAGGGCAAGGTGGAGGAAGTAAATCGGAAAGCGGATCCTGGCACCAGACCGGGAACACGCAAGGAAGATGAAGACGAAGGAGCAGATAAAAAATCAAAGAGTTCCAACCCGAGAATCGGTAAGAATAATGTATCAAAGAGATAATTTCTGATGAATTCATATTTTTGCTAACACAAATATTTCATATTTCTCGTTAGATAGATGTTTCTCAGAATAACTTTCTTTTCTCTTTACCGAGTCGGATTTGCTCACAAAGTAGGTACAATGAACAGCAGTAATATTTATCAACATACGACATCTAACTTTCTTAGCTGGATTATATGACCGTTCGCTATGAGTAAATCATTCAAATTTTACCGCAGAAAAATCCTCCGTAGTTTGAAAGGCACGCGTTACAGGCGATCTGATAAGCCTGGGTCTCATGAATAACGAAATTTGTCCTTGAACTGTTATTTAACCAACGGTCAGTAACTACCTTAAAAGCAAGGTTAGATCAACTTGATTTAGTACTGACTGTTAGCTAAAACGCGATGTGGTAACGTCGAAATGTGGATATCAAAGAAAGGGCATAAATTTTCGGTGTCAAACGTTTAAAACAGGTAAGGATTTCAGCCTAAAATTTGGAAATGAATACCGTGCTAAATTTTAATAGTAAAGTACTATATAATATATAACAGTGAAATTATTCTTTTAATCGCAACTATATCACAGGTGGTCTGCAAAACTGCTACGTTTTATAATTATTCTCATACCGTGGCTGCGTTAATTTACGACTGTTTTAAACATGAAGTGTTTATTTTTTAACTCGTCAACCTAATATTACGTACAATAAACGACTCTGCGAAAAAGAATTTATAGCTAACTAGCTGGCCTGGGCACGCGTTGCTGTGGCTCAGTATTATATCATTTCATATTTATAAGAATTCCTAATTGTTGTTGATAATATGACCAATAAACATCACTTAACGATTTTAATTTTTTTTTTTTAAACTACTTTCTATGATTTAAATATAAATGTTAGACATATGCATAAGTATTATCAACCTCTATGACATTTCTCTAGAACTCTATAATATATCTCTCAACGTTAAGGCAGCGTTTGTAAGAAACCTTTTCGTTCGACTGTTTTTTCTTACTTTGCAAATTCATTTACCACAAAAAGTGTTTTCATTTTATATATAGCCTATGACACTTAGAAATGACGTGGCTTTCTATTGGTAAAAGAATTTTCAAAGTCGGTTTAGTAGTTCCTGACATTACCCCCTACAACCTCACAAACTCACAAATTCTACCTCTTTATAATATTAGTATATATTTCAGTTCATTAAATCACATGAAAATTAGCAGTTATCCAAATGTATGATTTCATTTCACAGATTATATTTAATTCCACAAAAAAAATCCAAGTACAAGTCATAATCATCACATGACATTATTTTTCATCTTAAATGATTGAAAAGTTCTGTGCCTATTATGAACTGACTCAGCTGAAGAACTATAGTTGTTCTAATGAGGTAAGTTTATAAGTTTATGAACATTCGAGAGCCATTGTGAGGAATTCCTTTTAAATGTCTTCATCATAGTTATGCAAACTTCAATTTTTTTTCAAAAATGTTAAATATTCTTATAACCTTAGTAGCTTGAGTTACATTAGAATCTGATCGGGGGCTTTATCACATCTTTTGTGAGTTACAGACTACGATACATGTTTCGATTTGTTTCTACTAGCAGTTTCGCTATCGTGAAAAACTTTTTACAGGACAACGCTAACTTCTCCCATATATTACGTATAACCAAAGAGTAAACCCATTTTTTTTTCAAACTTGTTTGTTTCGCGCAGAGGTCAATCGAAATTAGCAATATAAAGGGAGAGAGGAGTGTTCGCAATTTGATACAATTCACTATTCACTCCCTTGACGTATGCATGGCCATAATATTAAAGTCACCAATATTTCTTAGTCCTAAATATAGATGCAAGTCAAAGAGTCGTGGTAATTTCAATGTCTTAAGATTAGCGGATCACATGCTTAGCAAAATTATCGAACAATTTGATTGCAGACTTCTTCACCATCAAGCATAAAAAATCGAATGGACATGTACGAAGGTTATGACAAATCAATATGTGAGTAAACCCATTATTTAGAAAAAAAAAGAAGAGGTTAAGTTCACACTCGTTAGAAGTGAAACTTGGTATTCTCATAATTTTTTAAGACAATGAGATGAATACACTGTGGAGATGGTAAACATTCGTTTTCAGCATTCTTTTGTAATATCTTAATATATAGTAACAACGTTAATAATACACAACACAAAATAATTTTTAAAAGTGGGTTATAGTTACAACGATTCAAGAGTTTTTTTTTGGAACTAACTACGCTACTGGCTAGGCAAGGCCTTCACAGCTTCACCGGTCTACTAAGGCGAGCGTTTAGGTACTCAGCCGATTTTAGCAATCCAAGAGAAAATAATATCTCTTTTTATATATTTCGAGGATAGGGAAACTATATAGAAACGCATTCTATCTTATTCTCTCACAGCCTAAAACCTATAGAAAAATTCTAGCTATCTCTTGTTCGTTACAAATTTTCGTTTCATAAAATTCAATTAACACCGTTTCAAACGAAGTGTCAGTTCCAATAATCACGCAGAACAATTAAGTGGTATCGGAGTCACGAGCACACTAACAGATAAACATTTGAAAACATTGTTACCTTTAATTTCTAAAGATTATTGAATTTGATAACTATAGGACATTAACTTTAGGTAATTTTGCTTTTTACGCATTTAGTATGAATAATTATAAATTAATGTCTACTAATAAATATATTTACGACACTAACTACAAAATGTATATCCAGTTAAGTTCACAACGACACGGCAAGGTCAGATGTAGAATTTTACAAAAAATATTATAATATTAAATCTATCGTAATGAACGCCTGTGTTACCCAACTTGCTATCAAGTTGTCAGGACCCAAGGTTAATGGGGTTATATAGTTAACTGTTTATTTCAAACGCCTCCCTAAATCGTGATAATAATTAGTTGCCAGAAACAAGGGCTTTTTCGGGTGTGATTGCCTTCGAATTTACCTAATTTATAATAATTGCTTTATAAATATTTTTTAGAAATAATAGCTACATAGAACTGTACAAAAGATAACTAATTAAATGGTGGTATCAGAGTAAAGTAAGGAATTAAAGCCTAAGTAATATTATAAACGCGAATATGAGTTTGTTTGTCATTTGTTTTTCACACCTTAAATGAGTATTTAAGTATAATGAAATTTGCATACACATAGTCACTGTACAGAAAATGACATCCAATCCTTCCTGTCGTCCAAAAAAATGAACTGTCCCGAAGGGTAGATCAAATCTGCATTAGTATTTTGTTTTATATCATAGGAGGCAAACGAACAGGTCGGTCACCTGATATTAAGCGATTACCACCGTCCATAGACACTAGAAACACCAGGGGAGTTGCAAGTGCATTGCCAGCCATGTTTGGGGGGACAGGGGGAGGAGGGAAAGGAGAGGCGAGGGGAGGGTGAAGCGGAGGAGGTAGAGGAGAGGGAAGGGGAGGCGGTCCCCCGGCGCTCTCACTGACCGAATGAATTTATGCTGACACCAATAACAGCTTCAGCGTGGTTCTACCATCTACAAATTACTACTACGTGTTACAAAGTATTACTATGTCAATAAGGTATTTTAATAATTTAGATTTAAAACGTAAAGTAAATATAATAGAAGAATTAGGTGAACAATACGCGCGATTGATGTAAATAGACATTAAATTCAAAGTAGAGGAATGAATCGACTTCAAATAAAAAATTTACTTCATTCAGTTTAGGTAATGACAACGTATAAACTTCGAGACATACCACGGATTTAGATACATGCTATCATCGAACAGGCTTCTCTCTTCAACTGCACAGTTATCATTATTTTATCTACTTGTACCCCATTGCCTATCTATGTAACGTGTACCCTGCCTTCTCCGAGCAATGGAACACCATGCATGTTGGAATTTCTCTGAAACAATAGCAAACGTCTCCATTATCAAAATAACACCTAACTGGACTGTAATGTGTTAGTTTGGGATTCCGTTTTTTTTTATAATAGCAAGATAAATACGATACTGTCCCTTGTGGTAATCACAATTCAAACAAGTTCTAAAGAAGTGTCACCATGGCCAAGAGCATTGTTGTCACTCTGCTCGTAACGCAACACGTAAATGACATAAAACGCTGAACAAATATATCATATACAATCCAGTAAAGTTCTAAATCATTGTCACATTATTGAATGAATCATTGAATTTTCATTCAAATGAGTTGCCACTCCACTACATTTGTATGCTGCGTATTTCTATTCTATCGCTTCAAATAACATTGTATCAACAGTCAACATTTTTAAACGAATCATTTCATTCTCGGATTTATCCGATTTTTCTATTAGTTTAGGTACATATTCAGATATCTCAAATCTCGAACGAATGCCAATAGACAATTTGGTTTAACAACTTCGAGAGACCATTCATTGTAAAACCCACTGGTTTCGATAACCGCTGTTATGTAGATAAAAAAAAAACAAACTGTGTAATACTTGATATCTACAAGATATTGTTCTCGAGATTATTACAATCAACTTTTATTATAATATTATAGCATAAAATAAAAACCTTTTTACAAATTGACTTTCTTTTATGTTATGACTTAAAAGTGAATATTTATGTTCAAATTTTATCGTTTTTATGAATATTATAGTTTAAAATTAATGTCGAATAAAGCAATATTATGTATATAATTCAGATTTTATTATTTTTAAGGCCAGTTTAAGTTTTTTGCGTTTAATAATTCATAGACCTCTGTTTCTCTTCATAATAACAAGTGAAATTCAGGTTTCATTAATGAAAAAAATTCATAGCACATTTAACAAGACGTTTAATCCCAATCTTATATCATACTTGTATAAAATAATATGGCTTTTTTTTAATTGTAGTACGGCAAAGTGACTGCGCTGTGCCTGATGGTAAGCACAGTACAGTCCAAAAACAACGGTGATCACCGAGTGTCACACTATCCATCGCCGGTCGCCGCTGTCATGCCGGCCTGCGAATAGCTGGATATGTACAGGCTGATCCCGAAACGCGACCCGCAGAAGCGAATCACTGTGACGGGCTTTTTCGCCATATACATGGTGGTTGCGACCCAGTCAGGCTGTGACGGGCTTTTTCGCCATATACATGGTGGTTGCGACCCAGTCAGGTTGTAAAACCCTACCACCCCGCTTTCGCCATTGCCTCGTCCGTTATTCAGCAGGGTGTACCACGTGCAGGTGAGGTTGGCTTAGGTGTCTCAAGTCTTATGATGTTATTTGACACCCCTTACACCCCGAAAGCTTAGTACGCAGGAGGACTGGCTCTTAAGGGCAGCTGCAGGAACACATCTATAGGTGCTTGGTTCTCAACTTGAGGTTGGTATCCAAATACGCAGGCATTAAAGAGTCTCCTACTCCAATATTATGTGAAATCGTAGAATGTAATGAAAATCACAATTTGTGTCTTTATCTTAATATCGTTGTTTCAGCTTAATACATTTTTTTTATTGGATCTCGGCAAAATGACTGCACCATACCTGATGGTAAACACAGTACAATTCAAAAACAATGGCCACCACCGAGAGACACTGTCTATCACTATTCGCCGCCGTCATACCGACATGCGGTGTCTCTTTACATTGCGCTTGTAGGACCCCATGTCATAGGAAGGAGGAAACACATTGACCGAGAGATTATTCCACAGCTTCACGATACGGCAAAAATAAGACGCTGCGAACTTATTAGTTCGTACCCAGATAAGATTTACCGTAAAACTGTTGCTCCGAAGACCAGCACGCGTGATGCGGTTATGAAAAGGAGAGGAAGGGATTAAATTGAATAACTCTTCAGAACACTCGCCATAATACAGACCATAGAACACGCTCAGACGCACGACAATGCCTCTGCGAATCTGAAGCGGCTCTATAAACTCTGTAATGTCTGCATCATTAACAATTCTGTCAACCCGTCTTTGCAACCTGTCCAGGGTATCTAAGAGCTACGACGTACTTTGCGGAACCGTCCCAGAGTTGTATTCCACGTAAGGCCGAACTCGTGTCTTATAAAGGAGACATAGCTGTTCAGGCGTGAAAAACCGAATACATGATTCAAACCTACGATCGATGCGATTCTAAAATTCTTTCTTTATTATATCTTTTTTTGTTTTTTTATTGCAATGACCCACTTAACGCTCCAAGTGAAGGGTGGGTAAGATGAGGGATATACAGAAAAACAACCAGAAACGAAATGCAATGACTACGGGCTTTGTATGCAGCAATTCCATATTACGATATTGTGGAACTCGCGTGTACACTGTGAACGGTTTAGTATATGCATGTATATTTAGTTAACAAATTGGTATAATTACATTTATGAAAACAAATAGAAGCAAATTACCCAGGCAAAAAAAACGCTGGCTGGACGTGGTGAAAGCGGACATATAAGAGAAAAACCTCACACAAAAGCATGCTGAAGACATGGCAAGGCGGAGGAAGTAAATCGGAAAGCGGATCCTGGCACCAGACCGGGAACACGCAAGGAAGAAGAAGACGAAGGAGCAGATAAAAAATCAAAGAGTTCCAACCCGAGAATCGGTAAGAAAAATGTATGAAAGAGATAATTTCTGATGAGTTAATATTTATGCTAACACAAGTATTTAATGTTTCTCGTTAGATAGATGTTTCTCAGAATAACTTTCTTTTCTCTTTACCGAGTCGGAACGTGGCTTTATACTGGTAAAAATTTAATAAATATGGAATTTATTAAATTATAAAAGAATTATAGCTCCGCTAAGGCCTACTGGTGATGATATATTCTCCATCCTCGATGAATGAGCTATATAACACTGAAATAATTATTCAAATCGGACCAGTAGTTCCAGAGATTACCCCTCAACGCCACAACGTCACAAACTTACAAACTCACAACGTCACAAACTTTACCGCTTTATAATATTAGTATAGATAACACTGAAAAACCCTCTATTTACTAAGAAACGGTTTATCTAATTCGGTATACCCATTTAGAGGGCTAACTTGCACAAACATCACAATACAACGATTTTATTCATATATATACGTTTGTAAACATATATGTGTCTGTTACACTTTCACGCCTTAACTCCTCATCCCATCATCGTGAAGCTTTGCTTGAACGTCATCAGAGGATACCTTACTTTTAGAAAATGTAGGTACTGTTCTATGAGGGCTAGGTCAAATTTATTTTAACACGAGCGAAACCGCGAGTAAAAGCTAGTACTTTATAAAGCGGAAGTTAATCGAGCGATAAAACCATTATTATAAGCAAACACCGACATATTTACATTGGAATACCTTGATTTAATTCCATCGAAATTACGCTCAAATCTTCCGCGCGTCGATATAATGCCGCTACCATTAATTTACGAATCCATACAAAGATTAACGTTTGCTTTGAAATTTTTTAATAACTTATAGTTCTAACGTTTAACTATAATGCCAACTAATATGACAGTGTGCCTAGAGAGAACCACTCTTGATACACATATAGATACTTTTTAATTTAATCGTATGCCTAATTACCATAATATACTATATTTTGAACAGCGCAGCGGCCAAAAATACACACTCCAACACATACATTCACACACACACACATACATACACGTACATTCACACACACACATACACACACACATTCTCAACTTGATAGTTGTAGACAACAAGACGGGCTTTATAAACTAGCCTACCTCCACGCTTTGTTAACATATTCTGATAATGAAATAGTGCTGATTTATGATGTAGATTTCAAGTACAAGCTTGTCTTTTTCCTTTTTCGAAGATAGAGAAATGTAAATGAAATGTAATCACATAAATATTTTAGCCATCCCAATGATAATACAATAGTAACTACTAATTCCTTAACTAGCATTAGTGACTTCTAATAGTTATTTGATACTTGTGGGCCAGGTGGACGTTATCCCGCCCTGATAATGAAAAAAAACCTTGACTAATTATACCTAAACCGTCCCCATGAACCACTTTAACTAGCGGTGGAAACTGCTTGAAAATTCGTTCAATATTCTTTTTTAGTTTAGTTTAGTTTTTTATTATATGTTATGATAATATCTTTAATATACAATTCTTCTAATATATCCAAATATATTGAACTAATTAATTAAAATAAAGCTCATTTCATAAAATTGTAACTGTAAAGCATTTAAATGTAAAATTTGCAACTCATTTAACGCTATTTAGAAGACAAATTAGTAGATAATATTTCGTGTCTGCACTAAACATTTTGTGAAAAGCTGTAATTGGGTAGTGAAAGAGAGACGAGAAGCTCCTCGTCGAATGTACATAACGCAACCCCGGGACACTCCCATAGTGCGGCGTAGGTTGTCGTGGAGTTTTTAGCCGGTTAAAGTCGCCGTATGGCACCACCCCTGCGTGGCAGCACAATGGCTGGTGGTCGGTTCAGGTCAGGCCCTCCCCCGGGGGCCTGCCAGTCCATGATGGATTTTTCTCTCCACGTAAAAAAAAAAAAAAAAGGTGTCTCAAGTCTTATGATGTTATTTGACACCCCTTACACCCCGAAAGCTTAGTACGCAGGAGGGCTGGCTCTTAAGGGCAGCTGCAGGGAACACATCTATAGGTGCTTGGTTCTCAACTTGAGGTTGGTATCCAAATACGCAGGCATTAAAGAGTCTCCTACTCCAATATTATGTGAAATCGTAGAATGTAATGAAAATCACAATTTGTGTCTTTATCTTAATATCGTTGTTTCAGCTTAATACATTTTTTTTATTGGATCTCGGCAAAATGACTGCACCGTACCTGATGGTAAACACAGTACAATTCAAAAAAAATGGCCACCACCGAGAGACACTGTCTATCACTGGTCGCCGCCGTCATACCGGCCTGCGGTGTCTCTTTACGTTGCGCTTGGAGGACCCCATGTCATAGGAAGGAGGAAACACATTGACCGAGAGATTATTCCACAGCTTCACGATACGGCAAAAATAAGACGCTGCGAACTTATTAGTTCGTACCCAGATAAGATTTACCGTAAAACTGTTGCTCCGAAGACCAGCACGCGTGATGCGGTTATGAAAAGGAGAGGAAGGGATTAAATTGAATAACTCTTCAGAACACTCGCCATGATACAGACCATAGAATACACTCAGTGAGACAATGCCTTTGCGCATTTGAAGCGGCTCTATAAACTCTGTAATGTCTGCATCATTAACAATGCTGTCAACCCGTCTCTGCAACCTGTCCAGGGTATCCAAGAGCTACGACGTACTTTGCAGAACCGTCCCAGAGGTGCGAGTAGTATTCCACGTAAGGCCGAACTTGTGTCTTATAAAGGAGACATAGCTGTTCAGGCGTGAAAAACCGAATACATGATTCAAACGTACGATCGATGCGATTCTAAAATTCTTTCTTTATTATATCACCGTCCGGAACGTAAACGTTGAGATAAAGACAGTCCTCAGAATATTCCTTTTTCCTCGGCTCTTCCATTTGTGATTCTAACAGCTTCATAAACAGCTCGTCATGTTTCTTTAATGGGTTCTGTACGTCTTCTTTCTTAGGATCGTTTTGCAGGCAATCGGGTGCGTAAACTGTCGCATTATAAACGCCATCCCAACGTGGTAAGTCTGTATACTCAGGGACCGCAAACCGTCGGAAATCAATCGGAGGTTGAGCATACGGTATGCCGACATAGGCTGCGATGCGTTTTGTTCGAAATCTAGTGATGTACATCCCAGCGATAGTCCCTTGATTTGCTAAAGTTATTTGTTTCGGCTCCCTGGCTGTTAATATCAAAGTCGTCTGTAAAAGCAGCACAATCAGTTGCAACATTTTAAAATATTTTTTTTAGGAAGATAACACGCTCGTCTGTTTTTTTTTAAATTTATTTAGTTCCGAAATTAATTGGAGTTATATTTTCGGTTTTATTTGTTACATCAATATTAATATAAATATTTATTCAATTTTTGCACTAATATTAGGGCTGTATTGGATAGTGGGTGCTCGTGTTCGAAGGTGGTGCGTTACTGCTTCACGTGCAAACCTCGGCTCATAAACAGTGGGGTTGTCCGTCGTTATAGCGACCAAGGAATTGCTTTTGTGTACTCGGAGTGGTTTAGAAGTGGCTTTTTTTAAATGATTTATTTAGTTTACCAACAGAGTCAACATCAGTACATGTTATTAAAATACAGTAAAATGTACAGTTCAACATTTTTGCTAGATATGACCCTATTTACAGGCAACAACGGCATGCATATAAAAATTATTAACATAACTTTGTTAACATTTATAGCGTTAAATGAGTTGCAAATTTTACATTAAAATGCTTTACAGTTACAATTTTATTATTTATTATATATTATTATTTTATGCTTTATTTTAATTAATTAGTTTAATATATTTGGATATATTAAGAGAATTGTATATTAAAGATATAATAAAAAACTAAACAAGACTAAAAAAAAATACTGAACGAATTTTCAAGCGGTTACCACCGCTAGATATAGGGTTTAAGGGGGACGGTTTAGGTATAATTTGTCAAGGTTTTTTTTATTATCAGGGCGGGATAACGTCCAACTGGCTCGCAAGTATCAAATAACTATTAGACGTCACTCATGCTAGTTAAAAAATTAATAGTTACTATTGAATTATCATTGTGAAGGCTAGAAGATTTGCGTGATCACATTTCACTCTCTATCTTCGAAAAAGGAAAAAGACAAGCTTGTACTTGAAATCTACAGCACTATTTCATTATCAGAATATTCTAATGAAACGTGGAGGTAGGCTAGTTTATAAAGCCCGTCTTGTTGGCTACAACTCTCAAGTTGAGAATGTGTGTGTATGTGTGTGTGTGTGAATGTATGTGTATGTGTGTGTGTGTGTGAATGTATATATGTGCGTTTGTGTGTGAATGTATATATGTGTGTGTGTGTGTGTGTGAATGTATGTGTTGGAGTGTGTATTTTTGGCCGCTGCGCCACACATATATACATTCACACACAAACGCACATATATACATTCACACACACACACACATACACATACATTCACACACACACACATACACACACATTCTCAACTTGAGAGTTGTAGCCAACAAGACGGGCTTTATAAACTAGCCTACCTCCACGTTTCATTAGAATATTCTGATAATGAAATAGTGCTGTAGATTTCAAGTACAAGCTTGTCTTTTTCCTTTTTCGAAGATAGAGAGTGAAATGTGATCACGCAAATCTTCTAGCCTTCACAATGATAATTCAATAGTAACTATTAATTTTTTAACTAGCATGAGTGACGTCTAATAGTTATTTGATACTTGCGAGCCAGTTGGACGTTATCCCGCCCTGATAATAAAAAAAACCTTGACAAATTATACCTAAACCGTCCCCCTTAAACCCTATATCTAGCGGTGGTAACCGCTTGAAAATTCGTTCAGTATTTTTTTTTAGTCTTGTTTAGTTTTTTATTATATCTTTAATATACAATTCTCTTAATATATCCAAATATATTAAACTAATTAATTAAAATAAAGCATAAAATAATAATATATAATAAATAATAAAATTGTAACTGTAAAGCATTTTAATGTAAAATTTGCAACTCATTTAACGCTATAAATGTTAACAAAGTTATGTTAATAATTTTTATATGCATGCCTTTGTTGCCTGTAAATAGGGTCATATCTAGCAAAAATGTTGAACTGTACATTTTACTGTATTTTAATAACATGTACTGATGTTGACTCTGTTGGTAAACTAAATAAATCATTTAAAAAAAGCCACTTCTAAACCACTCCGAGTACACAAAAGCAATTCCTTGGTCGCTATAACGACGGACAACCCCACTGTTTATGAGCCGAGGTTTGCACGTGAAGCAGTAACGCACCACCTTCGAACACGAGCACCCACTATCCAATACAGCCCTAATATTAGTGCAAAAATTGAATAAATATTTATATTAATATTGATGTAACAAATAAAACCGAAAATATAACTCCAATTAATTTCGGAACTAAATAAATTTAAAAAAAAACAGACGAGCGTGTTATCTTCCTAAAAAAAATATTTTAAAATGTTGCAACTGATTGTGCTGCTTTTACAGACGACTTTGATATTGACAGCCAGGGAGCCGAAACAAATAACTTTAGCGAATCAAGGGACAATAGCTGGGATGTACATCACTAGATTTCGAACAAAACGCATCGCAGCCTATGTTGGCATACCGTATGCTCAACCTCCGATTGATTTCCGACGGTTTGCGGTCCCTGAGTATACAGACTTACCACGTTGGGATGGCGTTTATAATGCGACAGTTTACGCACCCGATTGCCTGCAAAACGATCCTAAGAAAGAGGACGTGCAGAACCCATTAAAGAAACATGACGAGCTGTTTATGAAGTTGTTAGAATCACAAATGGAAGAGCCGAGGAAAAAGGAATATTCTGAGGACTGTCTTTATCTCAACGTTTACGTTCCGGACGGTGAGTAATTGTAACTATTAATAGTCGTCCTTTGGTCGAAATTCGTCCATAATTCATTGATATTTTAAACTGTAATATTATTAAGGTTAACTTATTAAGTTTTAATATTGTTAAAAATAAACGGCTTGTAATTTTTTTTTATTGATAGACACTAAAACTCGTCATCTACTATTAAAAATTATAAAGAAAATTGGTAGACAAATAGAGAGAAAAAGGTTTTTATAAATGTCGCCAAATTTTTATTTGTATAAATATTATACATTGTAGACATAAGGAGTATAAAGTATTACGAATGGAGACTTATAAATAAACCTTGCAACTTGTCAATAATATGAAAGATACCGAACTGTTTCCAATAATCGATAATATTCGTCAATAGCTACTAAATAAAGAAGTATGTTGACAAAAGGAGGAGAAAAATGTATTTAATTGTCTTCACCTACGATCATTACATAGTATAAAATGAAGTCGCTTCCGCCGTCTGTTCGCTTAGATCTTTTAAACTATTTAACAGATTTTAATACAGTTTAATCACTCCACACTGTCCCATATTTGTATCTCCATTGCACACGTGAAAGCTGGGGCGGGTCCCTAGTTTAGGTATATATAAAATATAGATAATATATATGTATATATACAAACATATTGCAAAATTATTCGCACATCAATACGAGTAGAATAATTTAATTATTGAAATATTTAGGCAAATACTAGCGGGCCAGGCGGACGTTGTCTTGCCTTGATAATTAAAAAAAATGTTAGATTCAAACGCAGCGCCACCTACTGGGTCCAATTGTGAATCTAAATTCTTGGGTCCACCGGAATACGTACACAAAATTTCATCAAAATCGATCCAGCCGTTTAGGAGGAGTTCAGTGACATGCACACATACATAAGAAATTTATATATTATCTACTTATATTTGAATGTTCTGTGACAACTTTAATTTGTTAACCATTTTGCAACTAAGCCGCATAAATAAACTTCTTTATAGTTTTATAAAGATTTTATATTTTATTTATGCTTTAATGTAGTTGCGATGGTAAATATATGTAAACTATAATTTTCGTATAAATAAATACTAAAAAAGAACGAACTAATAATAACTGCAGTTACTAAAAAGCACATTATTGAAATTAACAAACGTACCCGGAGGAACATTAACATATCCCAAAGTAAGTATATTATGTTGGCCAATTTTATCATAGCTAATTTCGGATGAGATATCAGACGGTTATATGATATTATAACATTTTTTAAAAATGTGAAGGCAAAGTAATAAACTGTAAAATGTATGTGTCAGGAATACATTTATAAACGAAGTAAAAGATTCAACTTCCCTTAACACAAGCGGATAAATCCCTATAAATGATGTGTTACATTGATCATTGAGCGCCGTCTTGTCTCTTAGAGGGAAATGCTTATTTGTCATCTTTTTTGCCTTGGCGATGTTTTTTGCCTCATTAAACATGCTTACACGTTTCAGAAGCACTCCTTAAAGTATTGTTACATATTTTCTTAATCTTTAAAGAGATATATTCTAATACCACATAATTATCCTGTTTTGTTTATCATATAATAATGGCATATGTATATTTCATTATAACATATGACTTCCTTATGGTTTTGATCTTTTGTGTTTGTCTTATTTTAACTTTAAAAAAAAGTAAGCTGTTGTAACTTGGCTTAATTTATTATTCGCAAATTAAATATCTACAAAAATAAGACCTTAACTAGACAATTTTAAAAAGATTTTACAACGCTTTTCATTCTTTAAGGTATTTCTAATTACATAAAAAGGTTAAGTAAATACTTAGGTATAAAATAAAGACATAAAGTAGACAGATGTTTAGAGGGTCTATTAAATATTAATTAGTTCCCGCTTTACTTCGTTGGGCATTTGAAAAGATGATCAAGGGGCAATCAAACGCAAAAAATTCTCACCAACAAGTCTACGGAAAACTGCGCATCTAATGGTCAACTATATATTATACAAAATAGTTCAGTGGTTTTGACGTGAATTAGCCGCAAAAAAACTGTATTTACATTATGTATATATAGAAACCTTTAGAAGAAAGAATGAAAGCCCTTCATTAACCTACTTTATCCACACGGTTTTCCTACAATCAGATAATAAAATCACTCCGCCCTTACGTCAGGTATATATTTCCTCATTCGGATTCTATCCATTTAATTCACGTTGTTCCGACCATAATAAATCATATTTATTTCCCCTGAAGACATTCTGTATTTCGTTAAATTGGTACGTGGATTTAATATCAAATCCTTCGGTAAATTTGCTCGATGTATATTCGGGTATATTGCTTTCAACCGTAAGATTAAAGGTTAAATTGTTAACTAGATTGATTCTAAGAAGGGAATAGCCTTATCTGTTGATATTAGATTGACAGTGTTATATTATTATTTACTAGCTATTGCTATGGCATAAACTGGAGTTGAAAAAGAAATTCAAAATTAAAACGTGGCGCCATCTATAAGATATCTATAACAGTCGATCCTGCAGTTTTATTATCAACAAACTAATTTAAAGCGCCATCTGTTCATGAAACTTACAACTAATAACAATAATCAACACACTAAGCTGTTGTAACTTGGCTTAATTTATTATTCGCAAATTAAATATCTACAAAAATAAGACCTTAACTAGACAATTTTAAAAAGATTTTACAACGCTTTTCATTCTTTAAGGTATTTCTAATTACATAAAAAGGTTAAGTAAATATTTAGGTATAAAATAAAGACATAAAGTAGACAGATGTTTAGAGGGTCTATAAAATATTAATTGGTTCCCGCTTTACTTCGTTGGGCATTTGAAAAATCGATCAAGGGGCAACCAAACCCAAAAAATTCTCACCAACAAGTCTACGGAAAATTCCGCATCTAATGATCATAGCCATATAACGGTACATTCAGTGGCTTTGACGTGATTTAGCCTCAAAAGAACTTTATTTACATTATGTATGTATAGAAACCTTTAGAAGAAAGAACGAAAGCCCTTCATTAACCTATTTTATCCACACGGTTCTCCTACGATCAGATAATAAAATCACTCCGCCCTTACGTCAGGTATATATTTCCTCATTCGGATTCTATCCATTTAATTCACGTTGTTCCGACCATAATAAATCATATTTATTTCCCCTGAAGACATTCTGTATTTCGTTAAATTGGTACGTGGATTTAATATCAAATCCTTCGGTAAATTTGCTCGATGTATATTCGGGTATATTGCTTTCAACCGTAAGATTAAAGGTTAAATTGTTAACTAGATTGATTCTAAGAAGGGAATAGCCTTATCTGTTGATATTAGATTGACAGTGTTATATTATTATTTACTAGCTATTGCTATGGCATAAACTGGAGTTGAAAAAGAAATTCAAAATTAAAACGTGGCGCCATCTATAAGATATCTATAACAGTCGATCCTGCAGTTTTATTATCAACAAACTAATTTAAAGCGCCATCTGTTCATGAAACTTACAACTAATAACAATAATCAACATTGACAATTATTTAATTTATAATACTGAGGCCATAAATCAAAATATAAACTATCCTATCTCTCAAGTTGGACCAAAGTATACACAAATATCAACTTTCATGAAGATCGGTTGCCTAGTTGGTAGTCCGGTGAAGCTGTTAAGACCTTGCTAGGTACAATAGCGTAATCATTTTGAAAAAAAAAACATAGATTAAAAAAGAGGGTTGCCTTGTTTCGGAGTTCATCATGGACAAAGTGGATTTTTATACATATATAGAATACATATGAATGAATGTTTCCAAATTTAATAATTTTTGTACGAAGAAAAATTTTACTCTATCATTTTACTATACCTTGCAACTACGTAGCACTAGAATGTGTTTTATTGTTGTTACGTTCTATAGTCTGATATAACGCGGATGAAATCGCGGACGTTTGCTGGTATATCATAAAATAAAGTAAGGTCGTTACATAAAAAAGCAAGCTATCCTCTTCTTGCGCAGGTTTCGTCAGTTACTGATAGATCTATTAATACTGACTAAAACTAACAACACAGATTTAAAATTATAATATAAGCGTTCCGACATTAATATGTGACACGTTACGTGATAAGAATGCCTATATATACACACATCAAAAAAGTCTAAGCAACATGCGTGATATTACAAATTTTACCATTTATATTAATTAATTTCTAAGTATTTACTCAAACAAAGTGCGTAGGTAAGTAAACTTTTTTGTTATTGATGACACACTGGCTGGTTGTAAAAAAAAATTTGATTATGTTTTGTTTTTTCATAAAATTCAAATGACTGCGAATTTGTTTGAATTTAAG
>MU160019.1:72268-83617 GCA_015888305.1 Antheraea pernyi
CGTTGCCGACAAGTTCTGAATAGCAGAGGAGACCATACTTTAGTTTAGTTTCTTATGTATCTTAGTTTCTACAGTATATTCTAATATTGTTCATTTCTGTTATTAAAAGAACTTATAAAGACAACAGCTGTTATTTTTACATCATAGAACCCTAAAGAAATTATTTTAAAAATAAAATACAACGTTATAATGTGTAGAACCATCCTAAAATTTAAATTAGTACATGTTGCTTAGACTTTTTTGATGAGTGTATTTTTTTAAATCATAACTTGTGTTTTCGTTTAATATATTAAGAACGATGACTTAAAAATTTTAGAAAAATTAATAAAATAAAATACAAACTGTATCGCTATAATCTTATTGTTGTTATAAATGGGAATGTAAGTGTGTTTGTTTATTACTCTTTCAAGCCTTAACCACTCAGCCGACTATCATGAAAATTTGCATACACTTCACCTCCTAATTATGACAGTACTGACTCTATATACTTAGCACCAAATTTTTGTTGTAGAATAAAATATTACTATCTATAGTAGAAATGGTATTTCATGTTTCATATCCGATGTTAGGAATTTCTGCTATAACATTGTTCCCGTGAAATACGCAGTTTCAAGCCGAAACGTTAGACCCAATTAAAGAACTGTCAGCTCACGTGACTTTAATCTATAACGTCGAACCCTCAGGGAAATCCTAAATATTAGAGATTTCAATATGTCGAGTTAATAAATCACACTCTGTATTAATTACGACTACGTGTGATCTGATTCTTAATGTTGTTTTTCGTCTAAATATTGAAGTATTTTGAAGTTATTTTCATTTTTATAGACTTATACTTGAAGCATAATAAGCACGCATGGGACATGCTCCAGAGACGTGTTTTGAAGGTCTTGGATGCACCGACAACAACCCAACAGCATGCATACATTTCACCTCCCAATTATGAAAGTACTGACTCAATATACTTAGCACCAAATTTTTGTTGTAGAATAAAATATTACTATCCATAGTAGAAATGGTATTTCATGTTTCATATCCGATGTTAGGAATTTCTGCTATAACATTGTTCCCGTGAAATACGCAGTTTCAAGCCGAAACGTTAAACCCAATTAAAGAACTGTCAGCTCACGTGACTTTAATCTATAACGTCGAACCCTCAGGGAAATCCTAAATATTAGAGATTTCAATATGTCGAGTTAATAAATCACACTCTGAATTAATTACGACTACGTGTGATCTGGATCTTAAAGTTGTTTTTCGTCTAAATATTGAAGTTATTTTAATTTTTATAGACTTATACTTGAAGCATAATACGGAATAAAAATAATCGTACCCGAACCGGGTGATTCAAAATGGTTTGAATATTTAACATTCTAACATTTTTATGTCTACCTGATATCCACTATTGGCTTGACGGAACATTACAACTTCACCAGGCTTTTGGACCAGCACTTAAGATACTCAGCCGTACGGCAACGAGCTCAAAAGTAAACGAGCGTACCTTGACTCGGGCTGTAAGGGAAAATAAGTAAAAACCCTTCCGCAATCCTGTCTGTGCGCAAGTATGTGCGGTGATCTTTGGTGGGCGTTATGAGCTAGTGAATGCAGTGTCACTGTATCGCGGTAGCAGCGTACTTGAGGACTCCATTCTGGGGGAAACCTAGGTTTGAGAGTCCTTGAGACTCTTCCGAGAGAGGCCGTGGTGAGTGTGTGGGAGCGAAATTGAACGCCAGACCACGGCGGCGTGATCTATAGTTATGTTAGTTATCTATAGACATACTATGTTTGAAGAATACATGGGTACAAGTTTTTCGCTACCATTATTTTATCGGATCGGTGAAGGTGTTCTTGAGTCGTCTTTTAGAGCGTTAGTTGCTGACCTTGGGGTTGTAGTTTGCGACGGATACCACTAACGAGCTGAGATGTTTTACGGCTTTATTGAAATAGTAGTGAGACGTGAACCGTGACATGTATCTTATTCTTTCAATTTTATTGTAATATTAACCCTTTTAATTCCCATACAGTTTTTTAATTACTTCTTATACATTTTATAATATAAGTAGCTCAGATAACCTAAGCTAGGTAAGCCAATGGTCAAGCTGAAAAATCCACTATCTGCTAGTGTAACTCTGGTCAAAATTGGTTCATCCGTTTTGGGTATTATACATTATCGTGCCCATACGTTATATTTATGTACACAAAATCAACTTAAAATATTCACTTTTGTCAAAGTCCTCACACACTTCTATACCTTAAACAACTGCGAATCATCTAATTAAGGTTGACTGTTCAATGAAAATATATAATAAAAATTTGCTACCAGCGTTATTTGTAATAAATAATTTACGGGTATTTTTCTCAAATAAAATGGTTTAAAAATTTGCATTATAAAATGCTTACAGGAACGCCGAATTTTGCGAGTTGAAATTTTCATCATTAACTCCTCATTTGGACCGACATTCCTTCATCTGCGTCGTATCAACAATTTTACTGATAAAAATATAATATTTTTGAAACATAATGTCACTTGTTTTCACAATTTTTCTACCCTGCTTCGAATTTAGCTAATTATGTATGTATTATTTAGTTAATCACGATTATATGAATTGATACTTTTATCACACGTGGTAATTTTTCGTACCTATTAAGGGCTATGGACGTCAAATCTAGCATAGAAATAAATTTTCAATTCAAGATAGAACTTAGTCTGTCTTGTTTCAAAAACGGCCAACCGTTATGAAATTATTCTTCGAAAAGCTTAAGTTATTCACACGGTTTTGCTGTAGTGAAACCACGGTCAAAAAGCAAGTACGTCTGTAAAGTCCTCCGTGACTCACAGATTGACTATAAGAGCGGGCTTAAAAAAATGAACTAGATAAAATTGGTCTGACTCGGTGAAGCCTTCCTCATTACAGATTGTAAAACATAGTCCTTTGGCACGTCTCTCTGTCTGTTCGCGATAAACTACTGAAGGATTTTCATGTGGTTTTTCATAAGAAGATAGAGTGATTTCTCAAAAACTACAGAACGGATTTTCATACGGTTTTCACCAGGAGATAGAGTGATTCAAGAAGGATGGTTTAATTAGTACAGGTTTTTTTTTTAGTTTTATTATTATCAGGGCGGAACAACGTTCGCCGGGCTCGCTAGTACAAACTAAATTTCTGAAATGGCACAATATCGAGGCGTTTTATCTGGCAACACTGTGCATAATGGCGGACATTAGTCACCGCACGTTACACACGACGGGCGTTGTAAGAGCGACGGCTAACTGAAATAAGGGATCGATTTAAGGAAAAATATTGAAGGTGTAACTGCCTTTAACCTCAACATAGAGGAAATATAGAATTCCGTGATAAATTACTCGATCAATTTTAAAAGGTCTCGGATAAGGCTTTTGCGGTGGCAGTAAATCTTGTCGGATCAAAATTTTCTAAGTCGTGAAAAGACTTCAATTAGACATTTTAGTATAGATGCCCGTAGGCACGAATTCGATTGCATGGACATGTTTATATTTAAATTAATGGAGCGTGTATTATTACTATTTTTATAATTACAGGCTCATAGATAAATTAAATGCCGTTTGCGTTAGAAGACATTTATTGTATACTAGTATAGTTCAAAAAGTAAAAAAGTTTTGTAGTTTTATGAAACCACGATTCAAGTGAAACTATTTTTCGAATCGTAGGCATTTAACTGAACATTTTCGGAAAATTATTCAATGTAGGGTATTAATATCGCGCTTTTAATCTTAACTTAATAATCGGAATGGTAATGGAAATTCAACAGTCGACCAGATATCCAACTATACATTTTAATTTGCGTAGTAGAGTACGGAATACATAATAAATACAATTGTTCAGATAATAGAAACTGTTAAAAACTTCTTCTTATTCTTACCCTTATCCCACATAAGTAGGGTCGGTTCAACATGTTTCTCATGTTGTGGTATATGATTTGGCTTAATTTTTACGATCGGCCGCCTGCCTGACATCAACCCTGTTTGGGATTATTTTGTTGTACCACTGTATTTCTGAAAGTGAAACTATTTTTCGGATCGTAGGCATTTAACTGAACATTTTCGGAAAATTATTCAATTTAGGGTATTAATATCCCGCTTTTAATCTTAACTTAATAATAGGAAAATAGGAATAGTAATGGAGAATCAATAGTAGACAAGACATCCAACTATACATTTTAATTTGTGTATTCGAGTACGGTATACATAATAAATACAATAACTCAAATAATATACGTATGTTAAAAACCGAGTATAATATTTATTTAAATCACCGAATCATTTTGAATTGAGTCATGGGTGCCGCCATATTGGCCTTGGTTGCTCTGCCAAACGCCTTTCACTTTACCCCTACTCCGTTACCGGCTGTAATGGGAAATCCAATAGACGAACGAAAAAACTTCAGGCGATGAAATAATGTTTCAGTTTAATAAACTTACTATCATATAATAACACTATAGCCACACTTATACCTTATATATAAATCAGCAATCGCAGTCCAATTGATGATTTCTACTCTTTCTCTCTTCGTATTCACTCCGATGACTAATCTAATGATAATGATGACTAATGATAGAACTTCACTCAGCATGACGTAATTATTTGAATGATTGAATGAAGTTCGAGACGGGCTATTCCTAACGTGCTACTGGTCCCCGCGTTCGATGATTTATCCATTATTTACTTATAGCAATAAGCATACAGTATGTAAAAATAATATTTCTATCATTTTTACTTAATCTTACAACTATTTTTCCAATTTTCAGTTAGCTTTGTTAAATCTACTGATTGCTGCTTAAACCCTTTTGGAAAGGTCATTAATAAGTAGCATACTTAACACCCTGGAAAGTCATCTCTGTACCCACCAGTAAAAGTCTCGTAAAACTCGGTTCAACCGTTTTGGAGATTATCCTCGACAAACAAGAGACACATCAATTTTATCTATATATACGGATTAGATAATAAAAATGGTGAGTACGAGATAACAAAAACGGAATTGTGTATTTTGATTTATTTGACTTTCGATTTAGGTGCAATATATAATAACACAAATTGTAAGTTTGTAATAAAAATGCTTTAGCATAATAAATAATAATAATATTAGCATAGTAAATAATAATATTAACAAGTTATGGTATGAAAAATCATTAAGGCGCTCGGGGCCGTTAACTTTCGAGAAACGTGTTCAATGGCGATAAATGTCCACCACTTAAACGTTATCAGAAATATAGTTAAGGTTTTAGTGACTTTGACCTTTCGGTAATGGAGAAACTGTAGTCGTTCGTGATAAAAATCATAAGAACACAAATTATTAATTTCAAGAAAGACTTAGACAGTAGACTATTAATTTTATCATACGGTCGCAGTGTAGGCTTATTATTATAATAAATATTGTAAGACAAAAAAGAATACATTTTTAATTTCAAACAAAAAAGAGGTTGCGAGTTTCGTGATGGTTTTTTTTTTCTTAGACAAGGCGTGATTTACGTATTTGCCAATGTCAAAGTTTATTTATTATATGTATATATTTATGTATTGTTGTTAACATATACTCCTTCGTTCATTATTTAAGTAGCTGTATACGTATAGAAACATAATATGTTTAATGCAAACTGGTGATTTTTTAGTCAGGCGATACACAGGTTAGTATCAAACGGCACTAAAAGATTGAATCTAGTTTTAGCTTTAAGATCAATTTATCCGGATCAGAATACAACTATCAGAAATAAATCTAGTTGTAGGTTTATTATCTGAATTTAGGTTTTATTACAAGCGAGGCTAAAACTTTGTGAGTGGATTTTGAGGTGGCTCTATATATATTCGCTTTCTTTGTTATAATCTTGAATTGTTTTTAATTGTATACGAAAACTAAATTATCTATATATAAATAAAAGAAGCTAGAATAGTTCATGTTTTTCTTTAGTTCATGTTTTTCTTATTTATTTGTTTTTGTATTCTAGTGTTATTTAGTGCTATTGACAAACTAATTACGTAGTTCGCCGTCAGAGGGAGTTTTTTAAAAGAAAGGCGATTTTTTGTCCTTAATAAAACTTATAATATAATTAATTAATACAATATTTTACTTAAACTAGGATGTGCTCCAAGCTCAAGCGATAGAGCAACATTGTTCCTTTGTCATCGCTTCATTGTACCACGATGTCTATACCACGTGGTCTATGCAACGATGTCCATACCACATGGTTAGCGCTTTTCGATGATTCGCATGGGAACTTGCTCTGTATTCTGAGTCCGCGTTATCTGGTTCTACGTTACTGAGTACGTTAGGTAGGTAGGGCAGTAGGTAACAAGCTTTAGTGTTATCAAAAATAGAAGGGATTTTTTTTTCATACCATCGACGAGTTAATACGTCTTACTCTCTACAAATTATAATATTTGCACATTACTCGATAGTTTTTATTATCTATTTATATAAAAAAAAAATATATATAAAGATAATATTTGTATGTTAACACGTTAAGAAAGAACATTATACCTCTTATTATGGTCGTATTATCTATACATATAATAACAATGTAAATCTAAAGTGTCTATACTTTTTTGATTTTTGTGGAAAAAATTGTTACAGGTGGATTATTTTGACACGTTCCATCGGAATTGACACGGTAATTTATAATACTAGGTTAGGATGGTCAGTTATAAATTGAATCGAATTGTGTATATTTATTTATACATTTACCACATAAATACCTTCTTAACTCGTTCAAGTCAAAGGTCATTTAACTCGTTAATCTATTTTTTTAAATGTCGATAAATCTTAGTACAATTTAAGTACGACTCGCAATTAAAACGAGAAATAACTAATTCGGTACGCCTTCTATATTCAAATTTGTGTTGTGACTTGACAGCCCTGTCACGTAGGGGCCCACCCGACGTTTTAATTTATACGCATTATAATTACAAATGAAATTTTTATTCGTTGTGGTCGACTCTAATATTACACGTATGGGGAATGGTTGGCTTAGTTAAAAGTGTATATATTGTTCGCATTTAATTCCAAAAGTATTTGTGTATTAATACCATTATAAAATAAGATACATAATTTTGAAGTTAAAACTTCTTTGAACGGTATTTTTTGACGGGAGATAAACTTATGGGGTTCGCGTCATGCCATGGTAGTAAGCGTGACCGACAGTATTGAGCCTGCGCGGCTTGCGTCAGATTAGCGACGCGTAGTATAGCAGCCTGTCTACATCTAATGTTGATATTCTGTATTGAGATTGTGCAGATTGTTACGAGTGCCAAACGAACTTTAGTTCTAAATACGCTCACGTGGCGCTGTTTAAGTTTCCATACAAAAATGAATAGTTACGTGTTACTATACGATTGTGCAAAACACGCGTAGTATAGCA
This sequence comes from Antheraea pernyi, assembly GCA_015888305.1. Classification (NCBI taxonomy): domain Eukaryota; kingdom Metazoa; phylum Arthropoda; class Insecta; order Lepidoptera; family Saturniidae; genus Antheraea; species Antheraea pernyi. The sequence continues at coordinate 79,655 of MU160019.1, forward strand.
GCCTGTCTACATCTAATGTTGATATTCTGTATTGAGATTGTGCAGCCCATCATAATTATGTTTAATTAATTAATAAACTGTAGAAAAATGTGTATAGTTATTGTTACGAGTGCCAACCGAACTTTAGTTCTAAATACGCTCACGTGGCGCTGTTTAAGTTTCCATACAAAAATGAATAGTTACGTGTTACTATACGATTGTGCAAAAATGTTCCGGCTAGGGGTACTAATGTGAAAACCATGTTACGAATTGCCTGTGCCGAAGAGGAATTAACGAAGAAAATTAAACCAAATCTGGCCTTTAAAGCACCAATTAATTAATAAATATAATTGCATGAAATGACAACGGAACAGCAGAAGATCGTCAATCTGTTATTATTGTAAAAAATCTCCCGATTGTCTTTTGTCTCTTTGTATGGAGATTTTTTTAAACAATACAATACATACTTTATCCTGACACACCACAAATAAAGAATTAACCAAATAGTTGTAACCGTTCTTAAGTCATTCACTTACATACATTCGGCAATTGATTTTGATTTATAGATATAAAGAATTTTCGTTATAAAAAGCGTCCAACATTAATTTTCTTTTCGTCAACATATAAAACTTTTCTTTTATTGTCCTTGTTAACAGTTTCCAAGTTTATTAATTAAAATAGTTCCAATATGTGTTTAGTAAGTGAGAGCAAAATTTCCAGATATACGGCAATTGAAGAGAAATATAGTTAAGGTTTGAGGTTTACACGTGTTCTTATTGAAACACCTAAATATTTTGTTGGCGCCTTTTTTAAACTCGTAACATAAATAATATAACGCTAAAAGAAGGTTTTACTGACGTCTTTGTTATAGTCACATTTCTACGCCATACAAGATGGCTATCGCGCTAAAAACACGCAATGTAATCCAACCCTCTTAAACTTTATTAATTAAGATAAGTCCGATATGTGTTTAGTAGCTGAGACCAAAATTACCAGACATACGGCAATTCAAGAGAAATATAGTTAAGGTTTGATGTTTACACGTGTTCTTATTGAAACACCAAAAAATTTTGTTGGCGCCTTTTTTGTACTCATAATATAAATAATATAACGCTAAAAGAAGATTTTTACTGACGTCTTTATTATAATCACATTTCTACGCCATACAGAATGGCAATTGCACTAAAAACACGCAATGTAATCCAACCCTCTTGTTTTCGAACTGACTACGCTATTTACCAAACAAGGTCTTAACAGCTTCACCAGACTACAAAAGTCAACGTCACGCGGTGTTCCCGGGCGGTCACCCATCCAAGTACTGACCGCGCCCGACGTTACTTAACTTCGGTGATCGGATGAGAACCGGTGTTTTGAACGTCGTATGGACGTTGACGTAATCCAACCAAATTAAACAAATGTTTACGTTATAGATAATACTTTTTTGTTATATATATAAAAAGTTTATACTGCATATATTTTACGTAATATTTAATTTATATGTTTCAATTATATACTAAAAACTATACAAACACACATTTATATTACAAGCGTAGGTATATATATTAAATTTAAAGTCATCGCTACTTCATTCAATCTATAATAATAATAATATTTCAGTTCACACATGCGAATAAACATGAAAACTCCCATAATATTATTGAAAATATATTCTGCAGTTATCTTGAAAATTTGTTTACAAACTGTTATCACACACATTACTGTGATGTAGACCTCGATGCTGGGACAACACGGTATTCCGAGTGAGGACAAGAGTGTTTTATGATAGTAATGAGTGAATTGTTATTTAAATAAAAGTGTATGATTTGAACTACCGAATTTGTAATTATAATTTAAATTGTGTTAATAATAATTTTTCTGAATTTATGTAATTTTGTGAAAGTAACCAATTGAATGTGAGATTTATAATAGTATGTATGTTGTATTGATTAACCTGTAGTATATTATTTGCTTTATTATAGAGCAATCCTCCCAGGAAGCCTTCAAAACGACAAACAAACCAAGTGTTATGTTTAGGTACTTTTATTATGTCCTCGACCCTTCTTCTCTTATCAGAGAATTAGCTTGAAGAAAAAGCTTGGCGTTCCTAAATGTTGACGGAGGATAATTTGTAGGATAAAAAGCTGTCTAACAGTTGAAACCTGACATTCTTGGTAAAGATGCTCTGTAGGGTACCGATATGGTCGGAAGAACATCACTGTCAATATGGCTCTTTGAGCCCTTTCTAGGGGTAGAAAAATGGATTTACTTGTTCCCCCCCATCTTGCATCCATTTAGCATCGTTCCATCTCTTACCGGACAAATACCGGTTCAAATTGTTCTAAATTTTATCATATTTATGAAAATCGTAGTTTATGTAATACGTAATAAAAAGTTGTTTAAAAGGAATTGTAGCACAATCCCATCGTAATATAAACAAAAAGGGTCGCAAACTCAAACACGTAGACCAATTTAAGGTTGCGGTACCCTTTTCCGGTCAGCGCGTTGACTCTTTCTCACCTTTTATTATGGAATTAACTGATTCCCGTGACTTTGGTCTGGTGATAATGGTTTTATTGTTTTTATATGGATTGATTCTGGATTGTTTTTATTTTAAATGTAATCTTGTCATCACCATCTGTAACGGTGTCACTGGTTTTAAGTTATATCAGTTAAATTTCATAATTACTGTTTAACTCTTCAAGAAAAGCATAATGGTATGGAGCCTCCCAAATGGTATGGAAGTCTTCTTTCTATCGCACGATTTCGGAAATTAACCCACGCCGGACGAACAACAAGCATTTAATTTTTATTTAGGCAGTACTTAGTTACATACTGATGCTAAGTGATCAACGCCGTCTATATATACTAGCAACACCAGTGGAGTCGCAAGTGCGTTGCCAGTCTGTGCTGGGGGGGAAGGGTTAGGAGTGGGAGAGGGAGAGGAGAGAGGAGAGGGCAGGGGAGGTGGGCCTCCGGCGCTCTCTCTGACCGAACGAAACGCAACAATGCAAGCACTGTTACTTCACGTCGGTTTTCTCTGAGAGGGTTGTAGTACCCCGGACGAGCCGACCCATTCATGCTGAAACCGGTAATAACTTCAGCGTGGCTCTATCACCTACATGCATAGGGTATAAGGAATAAGATATATTAATTAGAAATTATAGTGTTATTTCGTCTGTGTGTACGTATATAGGTATACGGTCTCGAATATCAGGATAATAGGTCTGCTCGGAATATCAGCGTTTCAACGCTTGCACTTACAGTCCTGTAGCTGTAAGCTGAGACAAAGACCCATTTCACTTTATGCGACACTTATTCAATACACTCTCTTGCATATCTATACTAATCTATACTAATATATAAAGCTGAAGAGTTTGTTTGTTTGTTTGTTTGTTTGTTTGTTTGTTTGTTTGTTTGTTTGTTTGTTTGTTTGTTTGTTTGTTTGTTTGTTTGTTTGTTTGTTTGTTTGTTTGTTTGTTTGTTTGTTTGTTTGTTTGTTTGTTTGTTTGTTTGTTTGTTTGTTTGTTTGTTTGTTTGTTTGTTTGTTTGTTTGTTTGTTTGTTTGTTTGTTTGTTTGTTTGTTTGTTTGTTTGTTTGTTTGTTTGTTTGTTTGTTTGTTTGTTTGTTTGTTTGTTTGTTTGTTTGTTTGTTTGTTTGTTTGTTTGTTTGTTTGTTTGTTTGTTTGTTTGTTTGTTTGTTTGTTTGTTTGTTTGTTTGTTTGTTTGTTTGTTTGTTTGTTTGTTTGTTTGTTTGTTTGTTTGTTTGTTTGTTTGTTTGTTTGTTTGTTTGTTTGTTTGTTTGTTTGTTTGTTTGTTTGTTTGTTTGTTTGTTTGTTTGTTTGTTTGTTTGTTTGTTTGTTTGTTTGTTTGGTTGAACGCTATGATCTCAGGAACTACCAGTCCGATTTGAGAAAGTTTTTCGGTTTTAGATAGCTCATTTATCGAGGAAGGCTATAGGCTATATATAATCACGCTAAGACCAATA
>MU160020.1:0-13518 GCA_015888305.1 Antheraea pernyi
CCAAAAGTAGTCCGGTGAAGCTGTAAATATCTTGTCAGGTCAACAGAGTATTCAGTTCGCGAAAAAAAAATAATAGAGCGGCCAAAAATTTTGATGTGGGCTACAAGTGACATTTAAGTTTGAAAAATCCTACCAGCTTTGGGCTATCTCGATATTCGTTGCTTAGATCGTTAGTTACAAGTAGATAAGTACTATTTGTTCCAACTTGAGAGATATAATAATTTATATTTCGATTAATGGTCTCAAAGTTTTCAATTATAAATTACATTATTGTCAATATACATAAACGCGGACGAAGTCGCGGATGACTGCTAGTCCTATATAAAACATAAAGTTTATACAGTACAAATGTAGGTGTCAGGAAACCTTATAAATAAATACCATAAAGCTAAACATTACAAAATCGGCCAAGCGCAAGCCACACTTACGCACCGAAGGTTCCGTAGCACGGTATATATGTTATGAATTTGCTAAAAAATACTGATTACCATATTTCATTTTGAGATATTATCACGAGTCTCAATCGAAGACGACTCGACTTTGTTACTTGTTTTTATATATTAACCGCGTGCAGTTTGACGGTTGCACGTAATACCGCTTTTAAGATATAGGAAAACAAAAAAAGTTGAGAGAACTCGTTTCTTGTATGGGAACAACATTCAATATTGTTTTATATTTCATATTATTTTTTTTTTTATGATATCCTCCATAATAAACCATACCACACAGTTATCCTATCTCTCAAGATGAACCAAATTATACATAATTCCAACTTTCATGTAGATCGATTGAATAGTTTCGGAGTTCATTGTGGACAAACATTATGACACTGGATTTTTATATATCTACTAGCGGACCCAGCGGACGTTCTCCTGCCTTGATAATGAAGAAATCCTAAAATTCAACCGTAGCGCGGTAAAATTGATTTCAATTGTGAATTTAAACCATTCTCGGATCCGTTGGAACACGCACACAAAATTTCATGAAAATCGGTCCAGCCGTTTAGGAGGAGTTCAGTGACATACACTGAATACACTGATATACAATTCTAATCCATAGCCGTTTTAAAATATAATTATTTAAACGTAAGTAGCGTATGATATAGAAACTTTAGGAATCATTTACCAATATACTACAGCGTTACTTCAAAGTTATTTTGTATTAAAATATAGAAAGGTAAAATTAAGAAAGCTCGTGAAATCACGGTGATAATAATTAACGTTAGTATTTTTAATTCAAGCACTAGCACCTGTCTGCGAATATCGTCCGCATTTAATTGCAATATATCACTAAATAATAATAAAACCACATGTCACACATGGAGACTCCAGCTTTTTATCAGTGAAAAAAACGTCTGAATCGGATCAGTAGTTTTCGAGAAAATCTTATACAAAAGACGAACTTTTTATAACAGACTAGCCCCTGCCCGCGACTTTGTTCGCGTTGAGTAGTTACTCTGGGCTAACCCAGCGGAAGCTGTCAAGCGGAAAAAACCCCGATTTTGAAATATTCTTAATTGGTGCTCCGCTCCTATTGGTCTTAACGTGATGATACATAGCTATATAACACTGAAAGAATTTTTCAAATCGGACCAGTACTTCCTGAGACTACCTCCTACAACGTCACAAACTTACAACTTTACAATATTATATTAGTATAGATAGATTTAGAATACATACCGACAACACCGGACGCACAGACGGTAAATACGAAGCACAAGAATATAATTTTAGGCACCATGTCGAGCAAGTATTGCATCCAAACTGACTAGACGTTAACTCGCGCCGACTTATAAATGTGCCTATATCGTGCATATCTGTAACCTTGTGTATGTAGCAGTCACTGCGCGTTAGGCGTTTCGGTATTTGACGTATTCAACCGGTTTTTAACCAATAATGATATACTCACTACATATTATAAAACAAAGTCCTCTGCCACGTCTGTCTGTCTGTTTGTTCGCGATGAACTCAAAAACTATTGAACGGATTTTCATGCGGTTTTCACCAGTAGATAAAGTGATTGATGATGACGGTTTAGGTATATAATTTGTTAAGGTTCTTTTTATTATCGGGTCGGGATGTTGTTCGCCGCGCCTCCTAGTAATATATAAAAAATATACAACTATACATAAAGTTATAATATGGAACAGAAAATCATTGTTTTGAAATATGACTCAATAATCCATTCATATTTTATGTTAGAAAAAAGTAAAAGTCAATATCTCGTGAAATATCGATCATACATATTTGGTTAAAAACATTTTTTTTAGAAAATTAAATTTCCTACAAAAGTCTCATTAATATTTTTCCTAACAATTCAGCCATTAATAAAATAGCAATAAACAAAAAAGAAATTTCTACCAAATTTGACTTTAATAATTTGTACTACCTCACCGGTGTGAGTTACAATTAATTCTCAATAGGCGCTATTGTAGAACACTCAAACCTGAGTAATTCTTGAGTTCGAACGATATGATAGCATAAAGTGCCGCCAAATTATAAAAATCTAAAAGATATGGGAAAGCTTCCCACGCTCTGGGAGATTACTAAGAGTTGATATTTAGAGCTCAAATTTTCTGTTATTTTTAAATATATTTTAAACAAATTTTGCCTATTGAGACAAATAAAAAAAATGTTGTTTAAAAAGCATTCTAATATGTTTGTTGAGGCAGCGATAAAATGGCGTCTATAGAGAAGTATGACGTTATTTATAGTGACGTCATGGTTATGATTTCATCTATCAATCCACCAAAAACAATCAAATAAAACGTTAACCGATTACAGAAACACAACACTAAATATGGTTACGATACATATCCGTAGTTAAGACTAGCCCATCTGTCTGAGCGAGTATGCCCAGATGGTTAGTCGCCTTTTAAGGCATCAAGATATAGAAACAACCGATACCTCCAACCAATGGCGTCTCACACCGGGGTAAATAATGAACAGCCGATTACTTCAAACAAACAGCGTTTGAGGTAATTAGTAACATCTCCGATTTAGTTAATAACGCAGATCAGGAGTGGCTCCCTCGATATACATATATAATATGTTACATGCGGGATATATGTTTACGTGTGCTCTGACAACCAGTATCCACAACACAGCGATAAGAAATCACAGCTTGTGTAAGAGAATAAATATGAAAGAATATGTGTAATTCAGCACACGTGAGAAAAGTGAAACGTTTCATAAATACACCTTGTCGGCTTGTAAAACTTTACTCACCTTTGTTACTTGATTTAAGGGAAGCGTGCATTTATTTTATTCATTCGCAGATATCTATCTTTCGCGATTTCTTACATAGTTTTTCTTTTATAATATCTTTCTCTCGCAGATGTAGTAATTTTTTGTTTTTTTGTGAGTAAAAAACATTGTACTATATTTATGACCCGAAAAAAAATGTATGTACATAAGCAGAATTCTATTCATATGCGACATGACCACCCCTTCCCATTTCACCAGAATAAGCAAAGCATCTCCTACCATTTTGGTGATTAAGTAATGTTCAAACACTTTCCTGGCCATTTAAACTTTACATATAATCCTTGATTTTCTGTTACGCTTTCACGCCTCAGTTACTCGACCGATCATCATGGCATTTTTTTGTCAAGAGTACAAGAAAAAATAGTGTAATTATTATACAAAAAAACTATCTTACCCGAGTGAGATCACATCTATACCAAAGGGAGCGAAGTCGCGAGCAAAAGGTTGTGTATAAATATAGTAACTCTTAGTAGTAAAAGAATTATTATTACATAAATTTCGATCAACAAGTTCACTCCATCCGTCTGTTTTCTTTTAAAATAATCACTTATGTTTTTGCAAGAAGAACTTTAATATATAAGTAAGGGCTTTAATTATCGTGATCTTTCTACATTTGATGTTTATCTTGGCTTGAGCTGAATTTGAGAATTAGATTTAATAATTGATACAGTATTAATAACAAAATAAATACAACAAAAATAGAAAGTCTATATATAATCTAGAACTTTTACTAAATGAATGAATTTAAAAGAATACATGCCGCTGTACTGTTTTGGGTTAGATAATGGGTTAACAATTGAAATGAATAACCGTCTACTAATAATAAATATATAGCTTACAAAAATTCTGTACGTTGTGTATTTCTCGACAAAAATCACAGATTCATAAAAAAGCAGAAGATGGCGATGAGTAAATTTTCTTTAAATATTTTTTGTCTGTCTGTACCATGTATGCATCATATAAAAACCGTCGAGCAGTCGCTTTATTAATTTCCATTTTGTAGTTATTGGTTTCGAAAGGTTACTTTTACCACGTCATACTTACGATTTTCCTTATAGGGTTTTTAGGATTTTCCATATAATATTCAATTATAAACTAGTTTAGAATACAGTCGACACTTGCATGAAGAGTAATTCTTATTATTTGCCACGCAATTAAAGCCGCTGATAATTTGTAAAAGTTTGTATCGAATAAATGTCATACTAAAATCACGGATGCTTGTTTGTTATCTATGTGTAGGAGCCTAGTTTAACTTGGAGAGCGTGAAGTAAAACTTGAAGTGAGTAAAATAGAATGCTTAATTTTAACTCTATATATGATATTTATAGCTATAACAGATCTTTCGATTGTTTGAATAACTTATTCTGTCTATCTTATATACACATATATCTATACATATTATAAGAATTTAAATCTAATGTGTATATGCTTCTTACATTTTTGAATTAAAAAAATGTTGCTGGTTGTCTTGGAATAAGTAATAAAATACATTTCAATCATTTTCAGAAATATCTCTTTGTCTGTCTGTCTGTTTGTATGAACGCGCATCACTGCTAAAGTATTGCGTGCACCATAGAGTAACAAACCCGCGCGTAGTTAATGTAAGCGGTTTCATAATTCTATGGCGTGCACGGTAAGACCTCACCAAGAAAATCGTAAAACATATCCTCGGGTAACATTTAAATATTGTAATTTAATTTATAATAACAAGTTATTGTAATTGTAACGATGAAGTGACTTAAGTACATGAGAAAAGTGGATGATTTTATTTGTCACTGTTTTTTTTTACATTAGGTTTCACTCGGACGGAGTCGAGGACAGAACTAGTTTACAATAAATTTAAACTTTTCAGCTAGTCTGCCAAAGAGGATTACATACTCGAGAGCTACATGTGTAATGAATTTCATTAATTTTTATCAAAAAATACGTGCTACAAAAAGTAACGTGCAAGAAACTAACAACAAAAGTGTAAGCTTTTACATAATAACCAATCACTTGCGAGATATTATTTCTCTTATTAGTTTTCCCTAATATTAATTATAAACACGAATTTTAGTGTGTTTGTTTGTTTATTACGCATTCACGCCTTAAATACACTACCGATTATTATATACTTCTTTTGTAGTTAAAAAAATTGTTTCAGAGCGATAGGTCAAATTTAAATGGACGCAAGCGAAGCCGCGTTCAAAAGCTAGTCAATTATAAAGTGTGTTACAAATAAATAACAACAAGACAAAGTCCCAATACATATGGATATACGATAGCTAATTCCGAAATGTGAGGCACAGTGACTGAGTCTCTTCCATGTGTGCGATCAGACACAGTTCAGTCGAGTACAGGGGCTCAACTGTGCACAATGTGAGTCATAAAGCTGTGTGTCATGCTTGCAGTGGATTGATATGGTAATCTTTAACAAGGCCGCATATAGTACCATATTCAGATGTAGCCGGGATCGAGTTCGTGTCATTCGTTGTTTTAAACAATTCCCAGAAACATCAATAATAGATTATATGAATGTCCTGCATTTTGAGAATTCTCTTCTTTTGTTGTCTTTCTTGGTATAATTTCTTTACTGAGTAAGCCAGGATGCGCTGAAGGTGATACATAAACATGGCGAGCCGAGAAAGAGATTTGTTGATTTTTTTAGATATTTGAGATGGTTGATGATATTTCCGCATTTTGCAAAATATTTTATCCTATTAATTGTTTTCTGCCTTGTAAATATCTGCAGGTTTCAGCGTGATAGTAAGCCAGCCAAATAGTATTTTTTTATATCATAAAAAAATGTTATATCATAACATCAGGGTCACCTGATGTTAAGTGATCACCACCGTCCATAGACACTTACAACACAAGGAGAGTCGCAAGTGCGTTACCATCCTGTATTTGGGGGAGGGAGGAGTGGGGAAAGGAGGAGGAGAAGGGAGGTGGGTATCCGGCGCTTTCACTGCCCAAACGAAACACAACAATGCAAGCACTGTTACTTCACGTCGGTTTTCTATGAGAGAGTGGTGCTACCCCGGGCGAGCCGACTCATTCATGCTGAAACCAGTAATAGCTTTCGCGTGGTTCTACCACTTATACTGTTCTGCCTTCATAACTCCACCAAAATACTTAAATAAATACGTGTTCCAATGCACCACCAGCAGTGCAGCGGTGACTGATCCTTTTCAAAGCAAGTATGCAATGAAAATTTTTTACATGCGCTTATGTTTGTATTTTTTTTTTGAAGTGAAAACTTATTTAGGCACTTTGAATGGTATTTTTTTGTAGGAGGAAGGACTGTTATAGATATCTTATGGATGCCACCACGTTTTAATTTTGAATTCCTTTTTCAACTCCAGTTTATTTTATGGTGCACTTGTTCTGTTAATCTATTTACTATACCTAACCTAACTTTTTCTAAAATTATAATTCAACGTGTACTAACTGAGCCAGAGCAACACGTGGCTGGGTCAGCGTAACGTATAAAAATATTATTTCAATTAGCCAATATACAACGAGAAGTATCAAACAAGCTAAAAAAAGGCTAGAAGCGTTAGAATTATATGAAGATAATGTAACACTGATAAAGATGTGGATGTCAAACGAAGACGCGAGCGATCGTTAGTCGTCCATATACTCCAAATAATGACTCAAAATTGAATCCATTTATTGATTATATCTCTGCTTACCAAATTACAAGTATCAGTGTTATAATACGAAACGCGTCACAGCACCCAAGGCTCTTACCTTCCATTCACAGTTAACAAGGTGGTATTATGCGTATTACGACATTAAAATCACGATGAGATATGCGGGAAGCCCATTATGACGTAAAGACCAGCATCGTATTGAGCTCGATGAGTGACATAATATCTATAAAGTATCGGAATATTTGCGTGGTAAATACTATTTACCATTGATTCATCTTTGTTATAAAAAAATATCGAGGAAAAAGAAGATGTTTTTTGACAAGTTTGAATTTTGAGGTTAACTATGAAATGGCGGTCGGTTGTAAATTTAATTATACGTGTCACCGATATTCCTCAGATTTGTTTTAACCGCCATCTATCGGCACCTTCTTCGTACTACATTGCCTTATGTAACATTTTCTTATATTTAACTTATCCTTGAGTTTTTGGCGGGATTTTGGTCTGTCATGTAGTGGATTTTATATTTTATTCATAATCTTGTGTTACGTGCCTCTATATTGTGTAAAATTGGTGGTATTTTATGTAATATAGTTAGTTTATTGTGCATAAGTGAAGTGAATGGAAAATAATACCACGGACCATGAATTCTGAGATGCCACAAAACTCCATGGAAAGTCTAACAAGATGGCCACCATCTTGTTAGTTCATTGAAATTATATCAAGAAACTTGTAATATCGATACTCACTTGACAATGGCAGTAATAGTCTACTAGAAGACTGGTTGCCAAAAATGGAATAGAAGAAGAACTTATCCTAGAGTTTTTGGCAGGGTATTAGTCTGTCATGTAGTGGATTTTATATTTTATTCATAATCTTGTGTTATTTCACTCTTTATTTTGTAATAATGGTGGCATTTATTTATGGGACGGCAACGCGTATGTGACACTTAGGTTCATAGGTCGCGGTGTCCGCTTTACATCAGGCGGTCCGCATGCTTGTTTGCTACCGTTGTAGTATAAAAAATATATATTATCGTAATATAGTTCGTTTATTGTGCACAAGTGGGAAATAATACCACGGAGCATGGATTCTGACTTGCCACAAAAACTCCCAAGAAAGTTTTAATATGACGGCCACCATCTTGTTAGGTCATTGAAATGATCGCAAAAAACTTATAATATAATCACCTATTCGACAATGACAGTAATAATGTATTAGAAGATTAGTTGCCAAAAAAAAATACACACACACAAACTGTGGGTTAACTTTATTATTAAATGTACGATACAATTGTAAATATAATGATACCCAGAAGCTAGAAAACCGTATTAATATCCCAACCAGTCGTGTCAAATATAAAACTGGACACGAACTAAAGTAGATAAGTGATTTAAAAAAATAACCAAGTGTTAAAGTTATATTGTTGAATTAGGAAAACAATTTTAAGCTGTGAAAATGTATACTAGTTTAAGAATATGTTCAGCTTCTATATGAATACTGTATCGTCGAATTCCGGCTGTAAATTGGGACAGTCCTGCAACGGGATACATTGATTCGCAGCGTTCCTCACATGATTAAAGACACATGTGCAGTTGGCAGAACAAGGCATCAGGCAAAGTATGGTCTCGAGAGCGTTCTCGCAGGTGACTGGACATCCGAAGGCGCATGTTTCATACACCTCATTTTTTCCACACTTCGGAGCACCTGAAATTATCATTTTAGTGTTTAGAATTCCTTAATACTACTGTACGTATGCACAAAAGGCTTTTAGACGCTAAGGACTGATTAGAAAATAACGGTAGTAGGATAAACTAATAATTTGGGGTGTAAGGGGTGTCGAATAACATTTAAGACTTAAGACACTGAAGCTAACCTCACCTGCACGTGGTGCACCCTGCTGAATAACGAACGAGGCAATAGCGGAAGCGGAGTGGTAGGGTTCTACAGCCTGACTGGGTCGCAATCACCGTGTATATGGCGGAAAAGCCCGTCATAGTGATTCGCTTTTGCTGGTCGCGTTTCGGGATCAGCTTGTGCATATCCAGGTTTTCGCAGGCCGGCATGACAGCGGCGACCGGCGATGGGTAGTGTGTCACTCGGTGGTTGCCATTGTTTTTGGATTGTACTGTACTTACCGCCAGGCACAGTGCAGTCATTTTGCCGTGTTACAAAAAAAAACTAATATAAAACTGAAGAGTTTGTTTGCTTGAACGCGCTAATCTTAGAACCTACTATCTAAATAGGAATCTAAAATCGGTATTTATTTATTCTTATGTTGTTTCGATGTTATACATACATTGACATATAAAAACAGTCCCGAATAAAAGTAGCGTTCAAAACCGTCCCGCAAAAATCCCCAATATACATACGTGGTTATAATTATGCCCTAAACTTATGATTTTGCAAATTCAACCTTACCTGAATGATTTAAAGTTGTTTTTACAAGGACGCAAGAAACGCGAGATTATTTGAAATGACTGCATAATCCAAAATTATGCACTCATTTTTGTGTGCCGGCTGTGAGACGTTAAGTGTGTATCTTGGATGTTGATATATCAATATATACCTACGTATAGTATAATACGTATATAATTCATATATATTAATACTTGGAGCCTAATCTTTGTACCCCTTTTTAACGGAATTGGGCGAACGGATGAACGTGAAACTTGACATAGTTAAAGTTTATATGGAGGAGAAGTGCAGAAAGCTATTTATTTTATATAAAATGCATTAGAAGTACATTAAATTAATTAAAATATGCATTACTCACACTACTGCTTAAATTTTACACAAAATATACACACATGTAAATAAAAAAGACATTTTGACATCTGTCAATAAAGGACTTCAAAAAAGGTTGTGAAGGAGGTTGCTATGCTTTATTGTATGTATTATTTTACTCTTACGTTCCAATTACCCTTTTTAATTCTACATTCAACAATGATATTATAACATACAACTATTATTATAATATTTATCCCTTTAAAAAATCAATGAACTATGGTCGAATGTCGACCACTGGACGACTAGTATATTTAAATTTGTGTCCTGTGCATATTCAGAGCGGTTTAAAATTTGGCGCGGACAGTAAGTATATTGCATATAACTAGATACTGCTAACACGCAGTGAAAGCTCTCAAAAAGAAAAAACGCCAATTTTGAAACATTCTTCATTAGTGCTCCGCCCTTATTGGTCTTAGCGTGAGATATAGCCTATAGCTCTCCTTGATAAATAACACTCAAATCAAAATCACTTTATTCCATTTAGGCATTAAGAAGCCACTTATGAACGTTAAAACTATCATCAATTCGGAAAACAACCCAGTCGTCGAGAAGAACCAGCAAGATTCTCGATCTGGTTTATCTTTTTAACAAATATATATAGTATGCAGAATACATTAGGTACATGTCACAAACGTTTTTAATGGATGCACAGAGATGAGTCAATTCCAGATATCACCATCGTTCACATATTGATCCATTCTTTAATAGCCTTTTGACAACAAAACCCGCTTGACATGGTGCTTAAATTTACAATCCGGCAAATGGGTAATACTACCTTTGTTTGATTTTGTTGTAAAACTTAACACTATTTTCCAAATAACTGTTACTGGTTTTACTAAGTCTGAAACATGGGACAACTAGTGTGCCACAGTTTCTAGTATTTAGATTATGCCGGTTTTTTACGAAATCCAGCTTTTTAAGGTTCTTGCGGACAGACAGAGTTAAGATACTGAAGTCCTGGAACTTTTCAAAGAATTTTTCAAATCGGTTCAGTAGTTCCTGACATTAGCGTGTTCAACCAAACAAACAAACAAACCCTCCAACTTTATAATATTAGTACAGATTACACTTTAAAAAGAATCTAATAATTTATAATATATTTATCTATACGAGTGCTAGTCCAGTGCTCGAACTTCGACCATAGAGAAAAATAATTATTCCCAATTTTTTTGTTGATAACTAAAGTTCACCAATAGCTAAAACAGTATAAGAATGAATAAGGGAGATTTTATTAACCGTTTCCTCGCTGCCTATTATAGATATATGGATAAATAGAAATGGTGATTAGCACAGACTTTTAAAAAAAATCATATGAAGCAAACGAACAGACCTGATGTTAAGTGATCACCGCCGTCCATAGACACTAGCAACACTAGGAGAATCGCAAGTGCGTTGCCAGCCTTTGTTTGGGGGTGAAGGAGGGGAGAAGGGAAGTGGGCCTCCGGCGCTCTCACTGGCCGAACGAAACGCAACAATGCAAGCACTGTTACTTCACGTCTAATAATAGACACTTCAATTTATTCTATATGTACATAGTAGCAGCCGCCCATGACTTCGTCTGCGGTTATTTTCTTATACAATTACATTATACATTACCTTCGTGTAACTTTATAGGGTAGTCCATTAATAACGAATATCGTTTTTTTTAAATACACCCTACACCCCTGATGAGATGTCGTGAGATTTAACTCGACCCCTCTCAACCCTACCCTAATCGCGAGATCTTAATCTTGTCTAAATTGAATAAAGTATTTTTTTATGAATATATAGAAGAATTGAGTCGGTTATGTCGGCATATTTTAGTTTACAAGCATGTTTCACTTTAAATTCATCTGATTTTCTCAAATTTATACACAATTTTTTGCTTGTAAAAAATTACGTGATGTTTGCCGAATTCCCCTCTCTTCCACGAGATATCTAGTGAGATTCGGCTTAACGCTACTCCGCCAAAACCCCACATAAGTTATGGATGCCCCCTAACGGTTTGTGCAGCAGACGCAGATATAGTTTCAGAGGATAGGATATAAATGATAAAGTTCTACGTTAACAAACATATAAAATATAATACATACGAAATTGAGAACCTCCTTTTATAGTTGGTTAAAAAGTAATTGTTCACACTGATTCGTTTATATTGTGTTAGTACTAGATAAAACATCTACTAATTTAAATTGATTCGAACCTTTATAGAATATCTGGTAGATATACTGCAAACTCATATTGAATGAGATTTTAAATCAATGAAAATATATTTTTAAAATCATTAAAACTGCCAACGGCGTAAATCATCATTTATTTTGTACCTACAAATCGAATTACGTTCGCTAATTAGTTTGTTAACTAAAATACAGATGGCGTTAAAACAAATTTACTGATTTCATTCTGTTAATATTATGGAGTTTAGATGTAAGGAGAACCATTTCTGTGTACATAAATGTGTCTATGAATATGTGCTAAATGATGACGGCGCTACAGTAGCAACAGGGTTCATTATTGTACAGTTATTTAAAAAGTTTCATAACTGTAAACGGTCAAGTATCACCAAATGTATTAATCGAATTTCATAAAAGTTCTATATCCACGTTTTTATTTTATGTTATATTTACAAAATTATTTCGGATTTATTTATATACTGTAAAGTTCGTAAAGTCGAGTGTTTTTATTTAAACTATTATTTATAGTATATAATTCTGTCGTTCGAAATTTTTTGTTCGGTTCATAATAGTTAAAATGTATAAAACATTTTTTTTTATATTCACACCAAAGTATTTTTTAATTTATTTTAGTTTTTAAAATAATTTTTATATTGACGAGCGCGGTGTGGACGTCTTTAAAGTTTATATTTTTTTAAATCTTGAAAACAGAAGAAAAGATGCACCTTTTTGGCATAAAAATCTACCAAAATTTCCGCGTGCGTACTAAAATGTATTGATGAGTTTATGTATTTAAAAAAATTGTCAATCGCGCTGTGAGTCGTTTGCAGAGATTAAATTTTAAAAAATCTTTGAAAGCAAAAGAAAAACATATGTGCCTTTTTGGTGTAACATCCTATCTAACTACTCACTACCATGGCTTTTATGTGGGGCACGCAGTACCCTTAAAGTGAATTTCGAAAATATCTAAAATTTGCCACAAAAAGAGAGAAAAAAAAGAAAATTGATAACCTTTAAATTTTTTTTTTAATTAGAGTTATCCACTTACAAAATCTAATCTATCGATCATGTACAGTTACTGTGTCGCTCAGTGGCTTGTCTCTGTAGTAGAGGTTATAAAAAAATATGGAATTATAATATTTGAAAATTAGTGCGCCCCCTATAAAGAAGTGACAAAAAGGCTTACTACTAACTGATTAGATGAGATTAAGAAAAAAGTTAATTCTATACTATTTGTAGCATATTAGTTTCGGAATAACATATACTTCCCGTGTGAAAAATCCCATAAAAATCACTTAAACCTTGTTTAAACTTGTTCATACAAACAGACGTACAGATAAAATCCGATATACTTCTCGTAAATCTCTGGATTTTTTTTTATTGTAGCATTGCGAAAGTGCGAAATTACTGCACTATGCCTGATGGTAAGCACAGTACAATCCAACACAATGGCGTCCACCGAGTGCCACGCTACACGCTGCAACCACACTATCCATCGCCGGTCGCCGCCGACATGCCGGATAAAAGCTGGATATGCACAGGCTGATCCCGAAACGCGACCCACAGAAGCGAACCACTATGACGGGCTTTTTCGCCATATACATGGTGGTTGCGACCCAGTCAGACTGTAAAACCATATCACCCCGCTTTCGCCATTGCCTCGTTCGTTATTCAGCA
>MU160020.1:23448-46778 GCA_015888305.1 Antheraea pernyi
CCAACCGTTGGGGCGGCACGATGAAGTCTATAGAGATCTCGTGCCGCCCCAACTTAGCGATAGACGTACATAACCCACCCTCTCCCCCGAGAGGGTGGTGTATCCATAAGGGATTTCTCCACGTAAAAAAAAAAGAAAAAAGGATAGCCCGAAAACAAAGCCATGTCGGAAGCAAAAAAGAAGAAACGGCAATACAGTGTAGAATATATTAAATATAGATTCATAGAAATTTTGACAAAACCATCTTTGCCTTTGTGCCTTCTTTGTTCAAAAACATTTTCAAACGAAGCGATGAAGCCTTCAAGACTTCAAGATCATTTGAATAAAATGCATCCGGATAAGAAGGACAAAAATGTAGCTTATTTGCAAGATCTGGAAAAGAAGCATAATTCTCAGCCAAGTGTATCAAAAGTTTTTTCGATGGCTGCTAAGCAAGAAGACGATGGACTTCGGGCTTCATATCATTATCTCTCTGTTAATTGCTCAAACAGGTAACCACACACCATCGGAGAAACGTTAATTTTGCCGGCGATAAAAGAAGTTATAACAACTGTGCTCCATAAACCGGCGGCAGATATAATTCGAAAAATACCTTTGAGCAATAGTTCTGTCAAAGACGAATTGATGGAATGGTTGCAAACATTGAAAAGTCATTGTGCAATCGTCTGAAGACTAGTAAATTTTCAATTCAGTTGGATGAGTCCACTTTACCAAGTAATGAAGCATTGTTGTCTTATGTGAGATTTATTAAAGATGAAAAAATATGTCAAGAACTTTTATTTGCTAGAAATTTAGAGACAGGCACGAAAGGAGAAACCGTATTTAAAACACTGGAAAAGTTTTGTGATGAAAAAGGAATGCCTTTGAAGAATATTATATCAGATACAGATACTGCTCCAGCTATGACGGAGTATCAAAAAGGCTTCATATCATACTTAAAAAACAAAATTCCTGATGTGCTTGCTGTACATTGCGTTATACATTGACAGCATTTAGCTGCTAGAAATTTCAGTGAACGGCTATTTCAATCATTGCTACATGTCATGAGAGCAGTCGATAAAATCCGAAACAACTCTTTAAATGACAGATTATTTAATCAGCATTAATAATGATAAAGATTTCAACAGATTGATCTTTCACACAGAAGTGCGTTGGCTATCAAAAGGAAATTGTCTGACTCGTTTTTACAATCTGTTTGACTCTGTCATAGAGTTCTTGGAAAATAAAGACACAGAATTGCGCGAAAACCTCATCATATCAAAGAATGATATCGCATATTTGACAAACCTTTATACATTGCTTAATGATATGAATCGAAATATGAAAAAACCTTTAACTAATTTGGTTGAACGCGCTAATCTCAGGAACTACGGATCTGATTTGAAAACTTCCTTTAGTATTAGATAGGTCATTTATCGAAAAAAACTATTGGCTATGTATCGTCACGCTAAGATCAGACAGACAGAAGTGGAAGTGGAGCACCAATTAAGAATGTTTCAAAATCTTTTTTTTAAAGCTTCCTTTGCGTGTTAGCGTTTGCTCAAAGTAATTATTCCACGCGGACTACGCGTCGTGGGCAGAAGCTAGTCTATATTAGAAGATGTCGCATGCAGTCAAAGTTTATTAAGTAGACTAGACCCATCACATCCGCCATTATTATTCAAAGTTTCTAATTAATTCTAGTAATTTCAATACTTCAAAGCAGATTATGACAGTATTATTCAGAAGCTTAGTGATATAAACTGGGATATTGAGTTTACAGATTTTGACAATGTGGATTCCATGGTAGCTACATTTTATAAGATTATTGGCAAAGTTATTCACGATTTTGTCCCTAAAGTAATACCAAAAAATAATAAATATCCTAGTTGGTATACAAACACTTTAAAAAGAATGTTGAGGGAAAAAAATAAATATAGAATTAAAATAAAAAAATACCATAACCCCCTAGATTCCCTCAGTTATGATATATTAAAACAAAGATGTGAAAAATATACTAGGGTTTGTTACAAAAATTATATTGAATTACTTGAAAAATCTCTCAAGCGTAATCCAAAACTGTTCTGGTCTTTTATTAAAAATAACCGTAAAAACTCTAGCTCTTATCCTAATCCGCCATGTCGGAAGCAAAAAAGAAGAAACGGCAATACAGTGTAGAATATATTAAATATAGATTCATAGAAATTTTGACAAAACCATCTTTGCCTTTGTGCCTTCTTTGTTCAAAAACATTTTCAAACGAAGCGATGAAGCCTTCAAGACTTCAAGATCATTTGAATAAAATGCATCCGGATAAGAAGGACAAAAATGTAGCTTATTTGCAAGATCTGGAAAAGAAGCATAATGCTCAGCCAAGTGTATCGAAACTTTTTTCGATGGCTGCTAAGCAAGACGACGACGGACTTCGAGCTTCATATCATTATCTCTCTGTTAATTGCTCAAACAGGTAACCAACCACACACCATCGGAGAAACGTTAATTTTTCCGGCGATAAAAGAAGTTATAACTACTGTGCTCCATAAACCGGCGGCAGATATAATTCGAAAAATACCTTTGAGCAATAGTTCTGTCAAAGACGAATTGATGGAATGGTTGCAAACATTGAAAAGTCATTGTGCAATCGTCTGAAGACTAGTAAATTTTCAATTCAGTTGGATGAGTCCACTTTACCAAGTAATGAAGCATTGTTGTCTTATGTGAGATTTATTAAAGATGAAAAAATATGTCAAGAACTTTTATTTGCTAGAAATTTAGAGACAGGCACGAAAGGAGAAACCGTATTTAAAACACTGGAAAAGTTTTGTGATGAAAAAGGAATGCCTTTGAAGAATATTATATCAGATACAGATACTGCTCCAGCTATGACGGAGTATCAAAAAGGCTTCATATCATACTTAAAAAACAAAATTCCTGATGTGCTTGCTGTACATTGCGTTATACATTGACAGCATTTAGCTGCTAGAAATTTCAGTGAACGGCTATTTCAATCATTGCTACATGTCATGAGAGCAGTCGATAAAATCCGAAACAACTCTTTAAATGACAGATTATTTAATCAGCATTAATAATGATAAAGATTTCAACAGATTGATCTTTCACACAGAAGTGCGTTGGCTATCAAAAGGAAATTGTCTGACTCGTTTTTACAATCTGTTTGACTCTGTCATAGAGTTCTTGGAAAATAAAGACACAGAATTGCGCGAAAACCTCATCATATCAAATATAAAGATATTTGACAAACCTTTATACATTGCTTAATGATATGAATCGAAATATGAAATATGAAAAAACCTTTAACTAATTTGGTTGAACGCGCTAATCTCAGGAACTACGGATCTGATTTGAAAACTTCCTTTAGTATTAGATAGGTCATTTATCGAAAAAAACTATTGGCTATGTATCGTCACGCTAAGACAAGTGGAAGTGGAGCACCAATTAAGAATGTTTCAAAATCTTTTTTTTAAAGCTTCCTTTGCGTGTTAGCGTTTGCTCAAAGTAATTATTCCACGCGGACTACGCGTCGTGGGCAGAAGCTAGTCTATACATATAATTAGAATGTAACTCTATCGTGTCTGTCCTATTTTGATTTTTGTAAAAAAAATGTTTCAAGTGTCTTGGAATAAGTAATAAAATACATTTCAATCATTTTTAGAAATGTCTGTCTGTTTTGTTTGAACACGCGTCACTGCTAAAGTACTCCGTAGAAAATTATGAAGCATATCGTCGAGTAACACTCAGTCTTTATTTCATTAAAATCAGTTCACTCTATTAAAAGTTATTGTAATTTGAATGACGACGTGACTTAAGTACGAGAGGTACATTAGGTTCCACGCGGACGGGGTTTGTTTGTTACGCTTTCGCGCTATAATTATTTAAACGATCTTCATGAGACTTTGCGTATAAGTTTCACTTAGAAACACAGTACTGTTTCCGCGGGATACGTCAAATATAACGCGAGCGAGACCGCGAGCAAAAGCTAGTCATTATTTATGTCATAGGAGGTAGACGAACAGGTGGATCACCAAGTGATCACCAGCGTCCATAGACAGTAACAGCACCAGGGGAATCGCAAGTGCGTTGCCACCCTACGTTTGGGAGTAATGGGGGAGGGGGAGGAGGGAGGGGGTTTAGGAGAGGAGAGGTGGGCCTCCGATGCTCTCACTAACCGAACGTAACACAACAATGCAAGCACTGTTGCGGAGTCCGATCGTGCTTTCGTGGCAATCTGACGTGTGCGTGCGCTCAGTAATTCTCGTTACGTGTTTGTTTACATCGTGTTCGTGACGTCATCTAGTCAGTTGGTGTTGTGTTTTTACGCGAGTGTTTCTTCTCCGTATCGAGAATCTCGGTTATCGTGTTGTTTCTCGTTTCTGTCAATCGACTCGTTTCTCTGACTCGTCTCTCGTTACGCGTTCTTTTCAGAACGTAGGAAACCGTACTTTTCAGTACGTCAAATCGCACTTTTCGGTGCGACGCCGTGCTCCTCTTCGTGTCGTCGTATCGCCGCGTCGGCTGAAGAGAAGAAAGAAGTTTTAGGGCTTCCCCCTAGGCACTGTAGGTCCCCTGTGAGGCATTGCACATCGCCCACAGCTCCCTTTGATCCGGACTCGGGATAGTCCGTTAAATTCATTAAGGCGCGCCCCCCTGCCCCTCTGGTGGGGAGGTTTTTTAATGTCTTCCTCCGCCCCACTCCCCTCCTCAGGCCCCGGTATGGCCGCTGAACAAGAGATCAGTCTCTTAGAGACTGAGCTCATTAGCCTCCGCGGCTTCATAGCCGCGGAGGACAGGCAGGAGGAGGCGGCAGTTTGACCGCCTCCTCCCACCGTAGCCGGACCTAGGGAAGATGGGTCAGGGGGCCCATCTTCCTAGTGCACAAGACGAGGCCCGGCGGCAGCGATATCGCTGCTGGGCCAACCGTTGGGGCGGCACGATGAAGTCTATAGAGATCTCGTGCCGCCCCAACTTAGCGATAGACGTACATAACCCACCCTCTCCCCCGAGAGGGTGGTGTATCCATAAGGGATTTCTCCACGTAAAAAAAAAAGAAAAAAGGATAGCCCGAAAACAAAGCCATGTCGGAAGCAAAAAAGAAGAAACGGCAATACAGTGTAGAATATATTAAATATAGATTCATAGAAATTTTGACAAAACCATCTTTGCCTTTGTGCCTTCTTTGTTCAAAAACATTTTCAAACGAAGCGATGAAGCCTTCAAGACTTCAAGATCATTTGAATAAAATGCATCCGGATAAGAAGGACAAAAATGTAGCTTATTTGCAAGATCTGGAAAAGAAGCATAATTCTCAGCCAAGTGTATCAAAAGTTTTTTCGATGGCTGCTAAGCAAGAAGACGATGGACTTCGGGCTTCATATCATTATCTCTCTGTTAATTGCTCAAACAGGTAACCACACACCATCGGAGAAACGTTAATTTTGCCGGCGATAAAAGAAGTTATAACAACTGTGCTCCATAAACCGGCGGCAGATATAATTCGAAAAATACCTTTGAGCAATAGTTCTGTCAAAGACGAATTGATGGAATGGTTGCAAACATTGAAAAGTCATTGTGCAATCGTCTGAAGACTAGTAAATTTTCAATTCAGTTGGATGAGTCCACTTTACCAAGTAATGAAGCATTGTTGTCTTATGTGAGATTTATTAAAGATGAAAAAATATGTCAAGAACTTTTATTTGCTAGAAATTTAGAGACAGGCACGAAAGGAGAAACCGTATTTAAAACACTGGAAAAGTTTTGTGATGAAAAAGGAATGCCTTTGAAGAATATTATATCAGATACAGATACTGCTCCAGCTATGACGGAGTATCAAAAAGGCTTCATATCATACTTAAAAAACAAAATTCCTGATGTGCTTGCTGTACATTGCGTTATACATTGACAGCATTTAGCTGCTAGAAATTTCAGTGAACGGCTATTTCAATCATTGCTACATGTCATGAGAGCAGTCGATAAAATCCGAAACAACTCTTTAAATGACAGATTATTTAATCAGCATTAATAATGATAAAGATTTCAACAGATTGATCTTTCACACAGAAGTGCGTTGGCTATCAAAAGGAAATTGTCTGACTCGTTTTTACAATCTGTTTGACTCTGTCATAGAGTTCTTGGAAAATAAAGACACAGAATTGCGCGAAAACCTCATCATATCAAAGAATGATATCGCATATTTGACAAACCTTTATACATTGCTTAATGATATGAATCGAAATATGAAAAAACCTTTAACTAATTTGGTTGAACGCGCTAATCTCAGGAACTACGGATCTGATTTGAAAACTTCCTTTAGTATTAGATAGGTCATTTATCGAAAAAAACTATTGGCTATGTATCGTCACGCTAAGACAAGTGGAAGTGGAGCACCAATTAAGAATGTTTCAAAATCTTTTTTTTAAAGCTTCCTTTGCGTGTTAGCGTTTGCTCAAAGTAATTATTCCACGCGGACTACGCGTCGTGGGCAGAAGCTAGTCTATATATATAATTAGAATGTAACTCTATCGTGTCTGTCCTATTTTGATTTTTGTAAAAAAAATGTTTCAAGTGTCTTGGAATAAGTAATAAAATACATTTCAATCATTTTTAGAAATGTCTGTCTGTTTTGTTTGAACACGCGTCACTGCTAAAGTACTCCGTAGAAAATTATGAAGCATATCGTCGAGTAACACTCAGTCTTTATTTCATTAAAATCAGTTCACTCTATTAAAAGTTATTGTAATTTGAATGACGACGTGACTTAAGTACGAGAGGTACATTAGGTTCCACGCGGACGGGGTTTGTTTGTTACGCTTTCGCGCTATAATTATTTAAACGATCTTCATGAGACTTTGCGTATAAGTTTCACTTAGAAACACAGTACTGTTTCCGCGGGATACGTCAAATATAACGCGAGCGAGACCGCGAGCAAAAGCTAGTCATTATTTATGTCATAGGAGGTAGACGAACAGGTGGATCACCAAGTGATCACCAGCGTCCATAGACAGTAACAGCACCAGGGGAATCGCAAGTGCGTTGCCACCCTACGTTTGGGAGTAATGGGGGAGGGGGAGGAGGGAGGGGGTTTAGGAGAGGAGAGGTGGGCCTCCGATGCTCTCACTAACCGAACGTAACACAACAATGCAAGCACTGTTGCGGAGTCCGATCGTGCTTTCGTGGCAATCTGACGTGTGCGTGCGCTCAGTAATTCTCGTTACGTGTTTGTTTACATCGTGTTCGTGACGTCATCTAGTCAGTTGGTGTTGTGTTTTTACGCGAGTGTTTCTTCTCCGTATCGAGAATCTCGGTTATCGTGTTGTTTCTCGTTTCTGTCAATCGACTCGTTTCTCTGACTCGTCTCTCGTTACGCGTTCTTTTCAGAACGTAGGAAACCGTACTTTTCAGTACGTCAAATCGCACTTTTCGGTGCGACGCCGTGCTCCTCTTCGTGTCGTCGTATCGCCGCGTCGGCTGAAGAGAAGAAAGAAGTTTTAGGGCTTCCCCCTAGGCACTGTAGGTCCCCTGTGAGGCATTGCACATCGCCCACAGCTCCCTTTGATCCGGACTCGGGATAGTCCGTTAAATTCATTAAGGCGCGCCCCCCTGCCCCTCTGGTGGGGAGGTTTTTGATGTCTACTTCCGCCCCACTCCTCTCCTCCTGTCCATCTCATCCAAGCGCGAGCTCGCAGCCTTCCGCGGATTCGCCGCGAACTTATGTCCGGAACTACTCACGGAGTACGACCGGTTCTGTCGCGACCTCCTCAATCACGCCTCCACCGCAAGTCCTAAAAAATCCGAAGTTCGTTCTCAAGAACTCCTTCTCCCTGCTCCAGCAGGAGAGCCAGTCCGCTGCTATTGAAGCTATCCCCACCTCAGACGAGGACGGCTCCCATATGGAGCTCAACTCTACCCCCGCGGGCGGTGACTTCGTCACCGTCGTGCGCCGCCAAAAGCGGGATATTCCCGTGAACTCCTCAGATAGTGAGGGCCATCTGCCCTCAAGCAAGCGCCCCACATCTTCTACACTCCTAATTATACATGCGGCATGTAAAACTACGCAGACCATTTTTATCACACTATCTTAATGTAGTGAATAGTAATAATTTATGAAGATATGCTATACGGATCTGAGTGCTAGACTACAAAAAAGGCAGTTGAAAAAAGATTATATTTGGCTGGGATGCGAATGTTAAGATGGATGTGTGGTGTAACCAGAATGGATAACATTACGCATGAGTATATCGGAGGAAGTTTGAAAATAGCTTCGGTAACAAAGAAGTTAAGGAGTAATAGGTTAGTATGGTATGAGCATGTAACGCGGAGAGATGAAAGTCATGCAACTAAAAAAGTTTCAAACCTGGAGGTGGATGGATATAAAAGTGGAGGAAGACCGAAAAAACTATGAATATATTGTGTGAAAGACGATGTTTATAATGATTAAATTATAATAGGTGTGAATACTGAGATGACATTTGACAAGGTATAGTGAAAAACATGTGGTGCCGACACTACTTAGGTGGAATAAGGGTAAGATGCTAATGATAATGTTTTAAAATAATGGAGAAAAACTATATAAAAAATACTAAATTATACAGAATTCTCAGCAAAAGTTGTCGAAACATATAATACCTCAGTATGATCTTTGGTGGGAATTCTTCAACTTTAGAATGGTACCATAGTTAATATGCTTCTCTTGTTTTATGGGAAATGTTACTCTTATCTATAATAATTTTTAGCTATTTTTTTTAGTGTAGGTAATCAAACTTTTAGGTCTACCTCGTTTGGTTACTGAATGTATAGCAACTGCTATTCCTAGAACGACAACCATTTTTTTAAATAACGATGTCCTCAAAACTTAGCATGCAATTATAATAGCTATTAATCCTGTATAAATAAACATTCGTCCGTTTGACGACGTCCTTCTGCACGAAAGTCGAGTGTACCTAGTTGCACGTACGCCCTCACTCCTGGATCCTTGTCTACCTTCATATTATGAGTAAACAGTGAATCAAGCGATGTGCTTGAGGTTATACATTAGTTAGGACGTGATTTACAGTCATCCCTGGCTACAAAACCGACTTCCAGATGGCGCTTTAAATTAATTTGTTAACAGAAAACTGTAGAACCGACTGTTAACGTTTTAATCTTGTATTTATTTTACAACTCCAGTTTATTTTATGGTGCACGTATTCTGTCAATCTTACTTAACCCCCCTTTTTCTGTATCAAGTTTTTTGGCAGACTAATAATAGTAATAACCCGATAATACCAAATACTCTATCATAATTCAGGTTATAAGGAGAAGCATAGATCGATCCCTTGCCGCCCCAACAATACGGTCGGACGGTACACCGTGGGGTTTTAGTCCGTTCTTAAAAAGCAGCCACGCTTAGTTTTCAATAAAATATTTTTTTTTCTTAATTTACACTATTATTCATTTATATTTATTAAACATTGTATACACTATTCCTAATTGAAATTTCTTAAAATTTATTTTCTATATTTTAGTTTGGTTTCTATAAAAAGCGTGATTTTTAGTTTTTTAAGTGAAACTTCTTTAGGCGCATGAGGGTAAAATTTTTACAGATGTAACGTCACGCAGGTATCACGTCACGGAAGTGACGTCATATGCAGTAAATGCGGATTAAATAAATAAATAAACTTTTTATTCTTTTTTCTTGTTTGTATGTATATAAACAAGACTTATAAATTAGTTCGCCAAAGAAGTTTCAGTTTCACATGTGTACTTTGTACGCACGCACTTTTTTTAAAACTTTTATTTATTTACTTTATTTTTTGGCAACGAATCTTCTATATTATTACTGTAATTCTTTTTCTATTTTATTTTTGGTAACCAGCCTTCTAGTAGACTATTCCTGCCATTGTCAATTAACAATATTACAAGTTTCTTGATATAATTTCAATGAACTAACAAGATGGTGGCCATCTTGTTAGAACTTTCCATGGAGTTTTTGTGGCATCTCAGAATTCATGGTCCGTGGTATTATTTTCCATTCACTTTACTTATGTACAATAAACAAACTATATTACATAAAACACCACCAATTTTACACAATATAGAGTCAAGTAACACAAGATTATGAATAAAATATAAAATCCACTACATGAGGGACCAAAATCCCGCTAAAAATTCTATCTACATTTCTGTGGTACTTAAGTCGCGTCCTCATTAAATTTATAATATCTGTTGTACAATATGTGTTTATAGAGTGAATCGATTTTAATGAAACAAAGAGTAAATGTTACTCGAAGGTATGCTTTGTAATTCTTTGTGGTTTTATCGTAAACGTAGTACTTTAGCAGTGATGCGTGTTAATACAAACAGTCAGACAGACAGACATTTCTAAAAATGATTGAAATGTATTTTATTACTTATTCCAATTGCAATTTTTTTTTACAAAAATCTAATAAGTGCAAACACGTTAGATCTACATTCTTATTATATGTATGGATTAAAACAATGAAACGTAATAGTCACCGATAGATTTTCCACTTGCACTTCTTATGCTGTATCGAGTTAAGAGTTCAAACTTCAATCTCTACGCCTTTTTTTTTTTTTTTACGTGGGGAAATCCCTTATGGATACACCACCTTCCCGGGGGAGAGGGTGGGTTATGTCCGTCTCGCACGGACTAAAACCCCACGGTGTACGTCTACCGCTAAGTTGGGGCGGCACGAGATCTCTATAGACTTCATCGTGCCGCCCCAGCGGTTGGCCCAGCAGCGATATTGCAAATAAATATTAAACTATTTTACATATTTAAAAATTTAACATAATAATACAAAAACAAGGAAATGGAAACAGAAAGAGAAACAAAATACTAAAACTAATTGATGCTCTAAAACAATATTTTAAAATATTAGGAAAATAACAAATTAACGAGAAAGAGAGAAAAAAGAAATACTGAACCAATTACCACTGTATTTTGTGAATATAAAAATGGTCAAGTCAAAATAAATAAACAAATGAGTCTATCATAATAACATAATACATTATTTTGAACTAAATTTGTAAATTTTACGATATTGTAAAAAATGAACCTTTAGATCAGTCTTTTTCAAAGTGGGCGATAACGCCTCCATGGGGGCGTAAAGGAGCCCAGAAAAAATGGGGGCCGTTGATGTGGGTTAGGGGGGCGATGTATAAAGCTACGACGTATTAACGAATTAACAAGACACAAAGCAAGTCTTGGTAGTCGTGTGGTTTCGTTGATCGAATATTTATTCCAATCCAGGCCATGAAATTCATCAACGAATTAAAAAAAAAATATATATTTAATTTTTTTGGCTGATGGTGCAGAACAGCATCGTAAGGTCGACCCGGAATCTGCGATCTAGTGTCTCCGTACGTATTAACACATGTTCATAGAGATCGATGTATCGCCGATGTTAGGACAGTCCGTTAGTGGTATCCGCCGCAAAATACGAACCCGTACCAAACGCTGCGCGTTGTAAAAGACGTCCGCGACATATTTTTACCGATCCTCCCGATGAAATAACGGCAGTGAACGATCAGTACCAGCCTGTCTCTCCAAACAGTGCGTGCTCACGCCTACGCCCGCGTAACCACAGATCACAACGCCGTGGTCTGGGGGTAAATTTCGCTCCCGCACACCAGACTAGGCCCCCCTCGGCAACGGCTCAAGCCTAGGTCCGTTCCCTCGGCGTTGAGCCCTTGAGTACGTTGCTCGCGCGATACAGTGACCCAAAATCTTACATCACTGCGACAACATTACACATATCACCTCCACACACGTGCACGCATACACGCTTACACAGGCAAGTGGAAGGGTTTTATTTTTTTCCCTTATCAAACTGAAATAGTTTAGAATATTGTCCGATACGAAATATATATAAGAGTTCTTGAGGTATGTATGCTTGGTACACATATATGTTTCAACAACTCATATATGTATGAATAGTTAGCTTAGCTTAGGTTAGCTCAGATAGAGAAGGAGGCTTAGGGGGGTGGCTTCGGGAGCTTTTCGACCGGTGTCTTTCGGTCGGACAGTTCCCGAAGCCCTGGAAGCTTGGGCGGCTCTGCCTTATGGAAAAGGCAGGCCACCCTCCGGAATGCGCGTCCGCGTATCGGCCCCTCGTCCTGCTGGACGACGCCGGGAAGGTGCTGGAGAGGATTATCTCCTCCCGGGTCGTCTAGCACATAGAACTACACGCTTCAAGATCATTTGAATAAAATGCATCCGGATAAGAAGGACAAAAATGTAGCTTATTTGCAAGATCTGGAAAAGAAGCATAATTCTCAGCCAAGTGTATCAAAAGTTTTTTCGATGGCTGCTAAGCAAGAAGACGATGGACTTCGGGCTTCATATCATTATCTCTCTGTTAATTGCTCAAACAGGTAACCACACACCATCGGAGAAACGTTAATTTTGCCGGCGATAAAAGAAGTTATAACAACTGTGCTCCATAAACCGGCGGCAGATATAATTCGAAAAATACCTTTGAGCAATAGTTCTGTCAAAGACGAATTGATGGAATGGTTGCAAACATTGAAAAGTCATTGTGCAATCGTCTGAAGACTAGTAAATTTTCAATTCAGTTGGATGAGTCCACTTTACCAAGTAATGAAGCATTGTTGTCTTATGTGAGATTTATTAAAGATGAAAAAATATGTCAAGAACTTTTATTTGCTAGAAATTTAGAGACAGGCACGAAAGGAGAAACCGTATTTAAAACACTGGAAAAGTTTTGTGATGAAAAAGGAATGCCTTTGAAGAATATTATATCAGATACAGATACTGCTCCAGCTATGACGGAGTATCAAAAAGGCTTCATATCATACTTAAAAAACGTGCGTGCGCCCGCAATGTGCAGCGACGGTGGCACTGAGGGCAATCCGGGCGTACCGGACAGTGTCCTCGGCGGCGTGCGGGAGGGTGGTGTAACAATAAGGGATTTCCCCACGTTAAAAAAAAAGAAAAAAAGATAGATCGCGAATTGCATGTATCAGGCAACAGCCAAAGCCGAGTTGTGCCATGCACCCTTGAGCTAGTTGTCAAAATAAAATCGGCTGAGTGCCTTAAGCGCTCGCCTAGTAGCCCGGTGAAGCTGTTAAGACCTTGATGGGTCAATAGCGTAGTCAGTTCGAAAAAAAAGCCGATGTTAGGAGTTTCGACATCGATGTATATAAACGATATAGCAATATTTTAAAACATCAATGTATCACTTGCATCCCTATTTACACCTACTAGAATTTTCCATACAGGCACCTTATACCCGTAAGACCCTGTAATAAAATCCTTTTTATAAAAACATTTCCGTACAGAGCGTTTCAGTTGATTTATGAATCATAAGTTTTTTTTAATAATTTTGAACCCGTTCTATTTTGCTGTTTTTACAAAAAATAAATGATAATAATATACATTGTAATTTCAGGTTTAGCAATACTGTGCCACCGAAATGAGGAGTTACAACGTGTCTGTCTTAACGGAAATGAGAACAACTGTCGTAAAGTGCCCTTGATTTGGCGTTTTGCATGTTGCAATCGATGCAAGTGTATTAAAAATTATAAGAGGGTTGAAACAGGCAAGTGTATCCCATTATCTGCGTATCTATTAATTTACAAAAATTTCGAAAAAAAGTTAAAGAGTAATTAATCAGAAACAAACAAGGGAATTTAAAAACACGTTTTGTGACTCTATTTCTGGAATTGTTATGTTAAATATGGTCTTCTAGGTTTTGGGTAAAAATATATCATGATTATAAATAATGTAATATAATGAAATTGTACGGTTTTTGTTACATAATAAAGTGATTCCATGTTCTGTATGTGTATTTATTAAACGATATTAAAATTACGATACAATTTAATGTCCGAGATCACCTAAGCCAGTGATCGGAAAACTCATCATCCAAAAGAGCCAAATATGACCAATAGAAAAAATTTAATTTTATTCCAAGAGCCTTTTTCATGTGATAACGTGTTATAAATCGATGAATGCAGGCTCCACGTACTGAAAGGCATGAGTCACGGTCCGCCTGAGACGAGCGTGTAAGCGAGAGCGCGTAACAAGCGATAAAGTGTCGCGATCGGTCTAAGCGTTCGCCTTGTGACGCATCTACGAATATATCTCTTCCACTCCATTGGCCGATACGTTGGAGTCGTTATCAAGTAAAATTATCGTCCATAAACTGACTTTGCAGACAACCGATCTTTTAAAACTTAAGTTTTTCTTTAGAAGTAACATTATTATGGAAATAATTCGACTGGAAGTGTACTTTCGACCGTGGGGGCGGCTCTACAAGGTTGATTAGCTTGAACGATCTCTTGCCGCCCCCCCAAAACGGTCTGTCGGTACACCGTGGGGTTTTAGTCCGTGCGACTCGGACATAACCCACCCTCTCCTCCGGGAGGGGGGTGTATCCATAAGGGATTTCCCCACGTTAAAAAAAAAAAAAGATAGATCGCGAATTGCATGTATCAGGCAACAGCCAAGGCCGAGGTGTGCCGCGCACCCTTGAGCTAGTTGTCAAAGTAAAATCGGCTGAGTGCCTTAAGCGCTCGCCTTAGTAGTCCGGTGAAGCTGTTAAGACCTTACTTGGTCAATAGCGTAGTCAGTTCGAAAAAAGAAAAAAAAAGTGTACTTTCGAGCTTGTCTTTGTTAAATATGTCGTTTTTTGGGAGAGAGTAGCTATGTAGCAGGGAGCAACAATCGTAGCTTTCTAAAAATGTGTCTCTCTTTTGTAGGGATGCTTTTCAAAAATGTTTACCAGTGCCCAAGGTAAGTCTATAAATAATATTTTGTATCTGCACTAAACATTTTGTGGAAGAGTCATAGCTTAGTAGTAAATGAGCCACATACGGCTCGCGCATAAGGTTTGCCAACAACTGACCTAAGCTAACAATGTTTAGAAGAGTTATTGTAATAATTGACATCTGACTATGCTTCCTACCAGCAATTTGAGGATACCACATCAGACCCTCACGTAGAAACAACCATATGCAAAAGGCATATAGCATAAGGCGTGAATTAATATATATCTTATTTTGTTACTGAATTTTCAACTATGATATTTTTTAGAATGCTTCGATATTCAGTTCGTCTTTATGTTATGTATATTTTGTTTTATTTCATTATACCCTCATACTGTATTTCATGTTTATTTTTTAAATTTAATTTTGGCAATCAATCTTCCAGATTATTACTGTCATTGTCGAGTACTTATTAATATTCCAATTAATGTCAATGTTAAGTTCATGTTAATGTTCCAACAAGACGGTGGCTCCCTTGTTAGAACTTTCCCGGGGAATTTTTGTGTCATCTCAAAATTCATGGTAGCCATTGTATTATTTTCCATTCACTTCACTTATGCAAAATAAACCACCTATATTACATAAAACACCACCAATTTTACACAATATAGAGTCAAGTAACACAAGATTATGAATAAAATATAAAATCCACTACATGACAGACTAAGATCCCGCCAAAAACTCAATCGGGCACTTTTTCTATTTCATGTTTAATCTTACTAACTACCATTCGTTTTGATTTTGTTTACTGCCCTAAAGTTATCTGTATACTTACTCCGTGGGCGGCGGAGCGGATTGTTCTCTTAGAACTATGTTGTTTTTTATGGAATATTGCTTAAATGTATTTTTGACCACAAATGTTTGTTACCCTTGATAAAAAAATAAAAAAAGGCGTGGCCTTTTAAAACCTCAAGTACACGGTTGAGCTTTTATTTCCTCAGAAATATACTCAAATACCTTTACAAATAATTTCCTGTGCAATATTAAAAACTTAAAATTTGCATTTAAAAAATACTAATCTAGGAACTGACACTTCGATCCTTTACTTCATAGTGATACTAATTACGGAAAAAAAGGTTGTGTAATTAGGATGATAATAAACAAATCATAAGGTTACAATTTAATTGACAAAGAAGTTGTCTATATTAATACATACGAGTATAATAAGAAATTAAATCTAACGTGTCTTTACTTTTACGATTTTAGTGGAAAAAGTTATTGGAGGTGTTTAGGATTAGTAATAGAATACATGTACATAAAAAAAATGTCTGTCTGTCTGTTTGTATGAAGACGCATCACTGCTGAAGTAATGCGTTGACGAAAAAATATATCTTCGAGTAACATTTAGTCAAGTGGGTAGGATATATGAAAGGCTTAGGAAGGTATGAACATATACACAAGAAGATACAATCACTTTATTAATTAAAGTATGTTACAGGTATATTAAGCCACATTAAGTACATTATAGGTATACTGTATACTCGTAGGTGGTAGAGCTGCGCTGAAGCTATTCATGGTTTCACCACCACCCGGCTCACCCGGGTTAGTACCACCCTCTCACAGAAATACCGACGTGGAGTAACAGTGCTTGCATTGTTGCGTTTCATTCTGTCAGTGAGAGCGCCGGAGGTCCACCTCCCCTCCCCTTCCCCCTTTCCCTTACTCCCCCTCCCCCCAAGACAGGTTGGCAACGCACTTGCTACTCCGCTGGTGTTGTAAATGTCTATGGACGGTGGTGATCACTTAACAACAGGTGACCCACCTGTCCGTTTGCCTCCTATGATATAAAAAAAAGTATGAAGAATCATAACAAATTTTTAACCAAAACCGAATGCACCATTTTCAAAATTTTAATTTCCAAATTCCAGTTGCAGTGCTTAAAGTAAATTACATCAATATTAAGTTGTTAAAGTTTGTTAAATTATCTATAGAATGTTACGTATATTTATTAATTACTTTGGACACTCAGATTTTGGAATACAAGCATTTGATGCATTCCTTACATAACCATCGATACACGCACATTTGTAACTACAATCAAGAGTGCACATAACTGGCACTGCAATATTTGCGCAGGTAACTGGGCAATCATTGTTAGCACATGTCATCTTCTCATTTGGGCCGCACTCTGTCGGATAACCTGAAACAAAAATGATATATGTTAAAGCAGCCAAACATCATCTCAATTCAGTTTATAAAAGTTATTTAGGAAATCTATTCTAATATCATAAAGGTGAAGGTTTGTTTGCTGGAACGCGCTAACCTCAGGAACTACTGGTCTCACTTGAAAAATAATTTCAGTGTCAGATAGCTCATTTATCGAGGAAGCTATATATCACGCTAAAATCAATAGGACCGGAGCACCAATGAAGAATGTTTCAAAATCGGGCTTGTTTTATTTCCTTTTGAAGTCTGCGTGTTACAACAGCTTATTTAGCTTAGCTTATTTTTGACGGCTATCCCGTCAATACGTCCGTATCTAAGCGACATATAACTATTTCTTTTTTACCCACCAACACTGAGAATATACCATCTTACTTCCACATCTTATCTAAGACAGCATGGCGATAGCTAGAGGTGCAAAGTTTGTCGTTGGAATTAGGGTTCGTTTTACACAAAGACCTTCATATGCTGCCCGTTGTGCTAGTTATTACAACTTACAATTCAGTTGTTTTATAGTATGTTGTTCACAGAATTATTTTTGATTTAGAAGCAAACACTAATTTAAAAATTCTATCTAAGTCTTTGAGCGCATACTCCATGTTTGTAGCTAATGTCTATATGTACCAACATTCAGTGAGGAATTAAACATTAATTAGACACTATGACACTTTTCAGCGTAAACTCTTTACTTCTAGCTACTCTATACTATACAAAATTTTTGTTATCACGACAAAGATACGCATCTAGCCCGCATCTAGCATGAGAAATGAAATTTTCATCTGATACTGTGAGAATAAACATCCGAACCCAAACCTGATGTTTGTAGCTACTATGAATACTAAAGTTCAATTATCATGATACAGCTGATCTCATCTATAAAATGAAACGTTGATCTGACTCTATGAGACTAGACCTCTGATCGCAAAATTGATGTTTCTAGCGATTATCAGTACTAAAATTCTGTTATCGTGATACAGCTACTCACTTGGTCTATGAGAAATGATACTCTCATCTGATACGACAAAACTCAACCTCTGAGCGCAAACTTTATGTTTCTAGCTATTATCAATATTAAAATGCTTTTGTCACGAAATAGCTCTCACCTGGTCCTTAAGATATGAAACGTTTAGCTCACACTATGACACTATGCCTTTAAGTGTAAACTCGATGTTTCTAACTATTATCTATATTAAGATTCAGTTATCATAAATACTGTCTTTTCCAAACTTTAAAGAATTTAACCTTGTTCCTACACTGGGAGACTAAACATCTAATCTAAGCACACACTTGTCGTTTCTAGTTATTATCTAGAGTATGATCCAGTTACCACAATCCTCTCCATTAGAATGTTGAAAAATGATACCTTGATCGAGCATTAAGGGGCCTAAACATTTGAGCATAAATTCGATGTTTCTGTCTATCACGTGTACATATTTAGTTACACTCTCCTTAGCCTAATATGCCTTGAGCCTATATAGCCTAGAGAAACTATAATTTATTTTGTTACTGTGGAATCCAATATAACAAAAACTAGAACATTAATAATAATTAAATATATTTTTTTTTAAGTATCAAAGTCGTTTCAAGTGCGCTATAATTCGCCGGCTTATTAATTGTCTTGTCTGTGTACGTGAGCTATATGCGTCTAGTAGGGCTCGATGAGTCGATGCCAAAATTGAACCGCGAAAAATTGAGAGTGCAACCTTAATTTTTGAATACAGCACCGAAGACCCGCCGCCAACTCCCAAACGAACCCGAGTGCGTGTGGTACGTCATAATGTTATTTTTCACCCATTGTAGCAAACAGACATAAGTGCAATGTTTCGACTTTTGATCTATTAAATTCTATTATCATTGTTAAATACTCAAAAATATATCGAAAATGTCGAACCTCAAAAGTTTTCGCTCTTGTTTTGCACCATTATGTACAATATATAAAATGTTTTTTTCCAGAGGATGAAAAACGTCGAAAGAAATGTTTGAAGCAATGCACCGAGATTATCTCAAACAAAATCGATTTTTTTGTTGTTGTGAAGGTCATTTCGATATATGATATTCTTTCATAATAATATTCTTATTAATTATTATTTATCTAAGTGTACAAATCGAATAAGTAGAATTCAATAATCAATTTTTTTAACTGGGCTCCAAATCATAACCTTTAGAATCGTAGCATTAACAAATTTTCTATGGATATTTTAAAGCGATTAAATAATAAATCTATGTATTTTTTTCAAATGATTTATAAATTCTTCACCACAGAAAGTTAACAAATCGTTTTTTTTTTATGTAGTAAATTGGAGATATTTTTCTAAACTTAAGCATAATTTTTACTGAACCAGACACTTCTTGTAGAAAGGACGTATGACCTTTTTTTTTTTTTTTTAACCTGGAGAGAAAATCCATCATGGACTGTCAGGCCCCCGGGGGGGGGCCTGAGCTGAGTCGACCACCAACTGCGTGCTGGGACGCAGCTGCCGGTGCCTTTCGGCGACTTCAACCGACTAAAACTCCACGACAACCTACGCCACACTGTGGGAGTGTCGCGGGACAGCGCGAGCATGCTCCGCTACACCCCCGGCGGCAGGCGTTTCCCACGCCGCACCCGGCTGAGGCAGTCTGGTTGCGAGACTGCCTCCCAGCCCGCCAAACCCGTGCAATGAGAGGTCAGGGCCCCCGCCCCTTCCCCCCTGGGTTCGGCCGGCAGAAGAGAGGTAAACCCCTTCGCCGTCACCCCGCCAATGATTTTTTATCGAGGTTTACTCCTCCTCCGCCTCAGCCATCCCGACGTCCCCTCCGGCCTACGCTAATCTAAACAGAGCCAACTATAATTGCAAAGCCGGATCCTCAAGACAGAAAAAGTAGATATGGCATAACAGTCCGATTCCCAGATTTTCATCGACCGTAACTTCACGGTCTAGCCAGGAAGAATATGTAGCATACTATGCCACAGATTGGACCAACACCTTTCAATCATAATAATTCGCTGCCTGCTATGTCCACCGGCCATTTTATCGCCCCCGGCGCGGCAATCGATCGAACGAGCGGCGTACGCGCACCCTCGTACAGGTTACATGTATCGCGCGCTCTAAATGTTGTCATGTTTATATTACGATATACATACTTGTACACTGTATTTCTGTTAATATTTTTATGAAGATTAAAACTTGGATTTTTGGCACGTCCGCATTTTAATGTGGGTTGTGTACACCACGCGGCTCATCATCTTCTATATCTATACATATAATAAGAATGTAAATCTAACGTGTCTGTACTTCTTCGATTTTCGTGAAAAAAATTCTTGCAGATGTCTAGTAATAAGTGTTAGAATATAATTCAATCATTTTTAGATATGTCTGTCTGTTTGTATAATACGCATCACTGCTAAAGTACTAAGT
This sequence comes from Antheraea pernyi, assembly GCA_015888305.1. NCBI lineage: Eukaryota > Metazoa > Arthropoda > Insecta > Lepidoptera > Saturniidae > Antheraea > Antheraea pernyi. The sequence goes on from MU160020.1 coordinate 43,794, forward strand.
TCATATAAACTCTCGTAAAGCATATTCTCAGGAGTAATTTAGTCTTCGTTTCATTAAAATCGGTCCACTCTATCAAAAGTTATTGTAGTTTTAATGATGACGCGGCGTAAGTACGAGAGAAAAGTAGACAAATGGACATAATATATTCAGATGACTTTCTCAATCTGTGTTTTTTTAAAGCTAGTAATGAAATATAATAGTTTTTCCCAACATTATACATTAATAAAGTAAAAATAAAAGCTATGCGAATGAAGTTGCGGGCACAGCAACTATTCTGTGATATTAAATCTCATATTTAAGTCCCCAAAGGGATGGTTAAAGGACGTTCTTGTAATTCCAGCAATTTTTGTGTTAGAAATATGTAATTTGGTATTCCGTTTCGCCATTACATTTTTTTTTAGAACCAAATAATTAATTCACCCTTAGGGGAATAAAAAACAAGAAAAGATTGTGTAGGAGTACCGCTATTTTTAACTCATTAGGGTTATAAACATGAATTTTAATGTTTAGTTTTCTTTTGAATATAAAATGAACGTGTAAAAATTGTTTTTTTTTTTTAATAAAACCTGTTTTTAAAGATACGTTTTTAATTTTAAAGTTAGAAACATGAAAACAGTCTGAAACTCAGATTAGTTTTTTTTTGTTTGCGTTTAGTACACGGTCTAATGATTTAACTTTGTCATTTTTGTAATATATGTTAATAAACAATTAGGTTTTTTTTGATAATTATTGATCTTATTAAAAATAAAGAATGAGTTGAAATCTTGCTAAATTTCATGAAGACAAAGTCGCGGGTAACAGCTAGTCTAAAATAGAATAACCTCAATTACTTTTTATTAGGTTCGCTATATACCAGTGAAAATCCCGTGAAAATCGATGTAATCGTTTTGGTGACAGTACAGCGGTATAAGCTATAGTATAAGCTAAAATTGCTTGAATTACTTTTTATAAGATCAGCTATCTGCCAGTGAAAATTATGTGAAGATTGATCGAATCGTTTTGAAGATAGCACTACGGGCGAAGCCACGATTAACAGATAGTATAAACTAAAATTACTTAAATTACTTTTTATAAGATCAGCTATCTGCCAGTGAAAGTTATCTGAAGATCGATCGAAATAGCCGCATTGCCTCGTATGGACATGAGCCCATTCAAGTTTTCCACGGTTACATGTGATCAGATTAAAAAGTCCGTTCTTTCAATAAAGTCTAATGCTACGGGCTGTGACAATTTGAGTAGACAAATGATTATTAATATTCTTGACCAGATTCTTCCTTTTATATCTCTTGTCATAAACTTTTCTCTATCCTCTGGACAGTTTCCATCCATATGGACTAAAGCCTATGTTCGCCCTCTCCCTAAAATTGCAAATCCTTCTCTTCCGAGTCACTTTCGACCTATATCTATACTTCCATTTCTTTCTAAAGTACTCGAAGCATGTGTGCACAATCAACTATCATCCTTTGTACATTGCAACAATATTACAGCTTTACTACAGCTTTGCTTCAAGTGACTGATGATTTGAGAAATGGAGTGGAAAATAAAATGATTACTGTGCTGGTTCTAGTAGATTTTTCCAATGCCTTTAATACTGTTACTCACGACATTCTCCTGGCTATTTTTTCTCATTATAGCTCATTCTCATTTCTCATTAGAGGCACTGGCATGGTTCGCTTCATATCTAAAGGGACGAAAACAATCGATCCGTATAGATGGGGCTACGTCTAATTGGTGTGAGCTTGGTGCTGGCGTCCCTCAGGGTGGTATACTTTCACCTCTTCTTTTTTTCCTCTTTATGAACCTCTTAACTCATGAACTGCGATGTACCTATCATTTGTATGCTGATGACCTGCAATTATACACACAGGCCGCAGTAGATTCGCTATCAGCTGCAATCTATTCTATTAACCGGGATCTAAATGCCTTAAAGGATTGGTCCGAGAGGTTTGGCTTATCAGTTAATCCTTCCAAATGTCAAGCAATTGTAATAGGGAGCTCTCGTATGATTACCAGAATAGACTTCAGCTCGCTGCCTCAGATTATATTCAGTGGTCTTGTCATACCGTTTAGTACGGACGTAAAGGACCTTAGTTTACACATTGATGCCATATTGGATTGGAGAACTCATATTTTCAAGGTTAGTCAGAAAGTGATCGGTACTCTAAAGTCCTTTTATCACCTGAAAATTTTTCTCCTAGTTAAAATCCCATGCTAGTGCAATCTATAATATTTCCTATAATTGACTATGGGGATGTGTGCTTATACGAACTGAACGCTGACCTTCTTAACAAACTTGACAGATTACTCAACAATTGCATTCGATTTATTTTTAATCTTCGTAAGTATGACCATGTATCGAGCCATCGTTCAGAGCTTAATTGGTTGCCCATACGCCAGCGTCGAAGTTTGCGGGCTCTGACAACTCTGTATTCTCTTCTATTTTCTCCCAACACTCCCTCTTACTTAACTCCACATTTTCAGTTTTTATGCTCTAATCATAACCTTAACCTCCGCTCTTCTAATAATCTCATTCTTTGCTGTCCTGTCCATACTTCCGGTCTTGTACATTCCTCTTTCTTTATCCAATCTATTCTCCTATGGAATGCGCTTCCTTATGAAATCAGGATGTCATCTAACCGTTTCAGTTTTAAAGTCAGGGTACGTCGGCTTTACCAGTCTCAGTTAGCAGAATTATCTGGTTAATGCTGTTTTTAATACTTGATGTTGAATTATTATACTTTTATTTATGTATGATGTTATTATATGTATGTATTGTATATATGTAGTATATCGGTGTTGATATGTTATTTATATATTGTTATATTAAATAGGTTAATCATAATTTCATAAAAACTTCTCCTTTTAAACCTACCCATTTATCTCTGCATCACCTAATGGTTGACTGGTAGAGAATGCCTTCGGCATTAAGTCCGCCATTGCATATTTAAGGCATAATGTATAAATAAATAAATAAATAAATAATAT